>CM065393.1:28760000-28857500 GCA_033060915.1 Euryodendron excelsum
ACCTGTCCAAACTTGTTTCACTCGATCTCTCTTGCGACAATCTGTCTTCAGCACACAAGTTCTATGTTCAGGGAGTAGGAGCAGTACGACTTGAACCACACAATTTCAAAATGCTGCTCAAAAACCTAACCCAATTACAGGAACTTATCCTTGAGGGAGTAAACATATCTTCTTCAGTGTTACTCAATTCCTTGATGAATTTGTCCTCTTTAACGACTCTCGACCTTGGCCGGACCGGATTGCAGGGGAACTTACCAAATAACATTTTTTTCCACCTTCCAAACTTGCAACAACTCTATTTATTCCATAACGCTGATCTCACTGGTGCTTTTCCAAAGGTAAATTGGAGCAGTGGTGGTAGTTCCCCCCTCAGAAGGTTGGATCTCTCCGGATGCGAACTCTCGGGGTCTATTCCTACTTCGCTCGGGAATCTTACGCAGGTCAGTGAGTTATCCTTATCGTCAAACAGATTCAACGGTCAGGTCCCATCCACACTCTCAAATCTTAAGCAACTCACTTTCTTAAGTCTTTCCTCCAACAATCTCCAAGGGCAAATTCCTGATGCTTTAGCGGAGCTAGTAAAGCTAGAGTTTCTGGACCTTTCATATAACAGTTTCAATGGCCAATTCCCGCGATGGGTGGCCAACCTGACACAACTTCATTTTTTGGGCCTATCAAGCATTGGGCTCACGGGGCCCCTTCCCTCCAATATGAGTGGGCTTCAAAACCTACGATGGCTCGACTCGTCCAATAACTCCCTCAATGGGACAATACCATCTTGGCTGTTTACTCTTCCGTCGTTGTGGTTGTTAGACCTGAGTTCTAATCAACTGACAGGCGAACTTCACGAGTTCCAGCATAAGTCACCACTGCAGAACATTGGCCTGAGAAATAATGAACTACAAGGCCCAGTTCCAGAGTCAATTTCAAATCTTGTGAACTTGACTATACTCTCTCTTTCGTCAAATAATTTGAGCGGTGTCGTGGAGTTGCACATATTCTCAAACTTCAAAAATCTTCAAGCTCTTGATCTTTCTCAGAATAGTCTATCAGTGAGAACCGGTAGCAATACTAACACTACCTTGCCCAAACTTTATTCATTGCACTTGTCCTCTTGCAACATAAACAAGTTTCCAAATTTCTTAAGGAACTCAAACAATCTCCGAGATCTAGATCTTTCCAACAACAACATTCATGAGCAGATTCCAAAATGGGTTGGGGATGCTTCATTTTTATTTTTTTTAGATCTTTCTCATAACTATATTGAAGGGCCACTCCCAGTTCCACCACTCTCCATATCTTACTTCTTCATCTCACACAATAATCTAACTGGAGAAATCCCTTCATCGATATGTAATTCGAGTTACATCAAAATTCTTGACTTGTCTCATAACAATTTGAGTGGTGTAATTCCACAATGTTTGGGCAACTTCACATATCTCTCGGTGTTAGATCTCCGGATGAATAGCTTTCGTGGGACCATTCCAACAACATTTGCAAAGGGCAATCAATTGAGGAATCTTGACTTGAATGGCAATAAGTTGGAAGGATCACTGCCACGGGCTTTGGCCAATTGTAGGCGCATGGAAGTCCTAGACCTCGGAAACAACAAACTAAATGATACATTTCCCCACTGGCTAGAGTCTCTTCCACAATTGCAGGTTCTTGTCCTGCAATTCAATAGGTTTCATGGTCCTATACACCCTTCAAGGACTAAAGTTTCCTTCCCTAAGCTTCATATCATAGACCTCTCTCACAATAAGTTCACTGGCCTTTTGCCAGCAAGATATTTTCAAAATTTAAAAGCCATGAGGAAGGTGGATACAACTAAAATGGGCTTGAAATATATGGGGAACTACTATTATCGAGATTCTGTGGTGCTAGTCGTGAAGGGCGTGGTGTTTGAGATAGTGAGTATTCTAACCGTGTTCACAACAATCGACTTCTCAAACAACCAGTTCAAAGGAGAGATTCCATATGCCATTGGAATGTTAAATTCACTTCGACTGCTTAATTTATCTCATAACAGCCTCACTGGTCATATTCCATCACTATTGGCAAATCTAACAATGCTGGAATCGTTAGATCTCTCTTCTAACCAACTTGTTGGGGAGATTCCTGGGCAACTCGCAAGTCTGACATTTCTCGCAGCCTTAAACCTTTCATGGAACCATCTTGTTGGACCCATACCTCGAAGCACACAGTTGGATACCTTTCAAAATGATTCATATGACGGAAACTTGGCATTATGCGGATTCCCATTGTCAAAGGAATGTAGTGATTATGAGTCATCACAACAGCAACCACCGTTGATACTCCAATCGGAAGACGATTCAAATTTTGTGAATGGATTCACATGGGAAGCCGTACTGATGGGGTATGGCTGTGGATTGGTGTTCGGAGTAGTTGTCGGATTTCTTATATTCTTAACTGGAAAACCTGCCTGGTTCATAAGAATTGTCGAAGAAGAACTACTTCAAAAGTCAAACAAGATTGTTTATAGGCATGGTGGGAGAAGAATTTAGTAAACATGGATGGTACTTCTCAGGTAAGTGATGCTGTTTTTTTTACAGTTTTAAGTAATACAAGAGTTCCCTTTTGTGTTTATCATTTTCATTTATATAGTGTCTAGTCTCAAAGTGAATTGTATTTCTAGAAGGAAAATGCTATTCTTCGAGAAAATTTGTACAGAAAGCTCTACCAGAATTATATGACATTATCATTATTATAATTAGGAGTCATCATGATGAGTATTTTGTTTTAAAGTGAGTGGCTCTTATCTAATCACATTATTCTAGTAATAAATTTTGCATAAAATTTTCTGTTTGTATAGTATTACCCTTTATAGAATTGTATTTGACTTCATATCTTTTACTAGCAAATTATAGAGAAAGTAATAGATTTGCATGGTCCACTCTGAGTTTGCCCAAGGTGTCTCACAGGATTTTCTAGGCATCAGAGTAAAATTGCAATGCCAATCAAAAAACATCACAGACTACGAAGAAAGGTAATACTTAGAATTGTTTCATTGACTGCAACCAAACCAAATTGGCAATTCTATGCTGATTAGTGATTGAAAAAATGAAAGTTCATAACAATCTTTTTTCAAATACTAGTTTTGTATATATAGAAATAAGCCTTATGATTCAATAAATATTGGTGATGATATTTTAGAAGATACGGAGTATGAAGAAATTGTATTGGTTTCACCATATTTTTCACCTGCTTTGGTCCCAAAAGGACCTATCCTATAAAGGAGTTGGAGTTGATTTCTTCGTTCAAATCACATATAAACACTTAGTTGATACTTATTGGGGATTTTAGAATCTAATTAAATCAAAGTCATCTTTTTCCTTGTACTCTTCTCATATGCGAATTTAGTAATTAATTGGAAATGGTTGTCCTGCAGGTCAAGAGAGAGAAAGAGAGAGAGAGAGGGCAGAGAGTGAAGCACTGGGACCTTGTCCTCTATTAGCAGCTGTTTCTGAAGGATGTAGAATTTGTTGAAAAGAGAAGCACACAATAAAGTGAAAAAGTTGCGGAAGAATGGCTGCAGATGTAGTTCAAGGTAAGTCATGTTGAGGATATGCTGGAGGTTTGCTTTGTGTTTGCCATTTATAAGCTAGTATTTTGCCTCTCTTTTTTGTTAAATATTATTTTCCTTTCTTTTTTCTGTGGATTGAGTGTCTAAGTTAATGATATTGTTTCTTGTATTAGTTGGGTATGGTTGCATGTAGCTGCAGGCTAAGATATCTTGCCCATTCTGTGCATAAGTTTTTGTATGAATCATATATATAATTAGAATAATGTTATATACAATTCAATTTCTCAATCTTTTTTCTCACTTCTAGACAACAGGTTGTAGGACCCCACTAATAAATTCATGTGAGACTCATTCACTTATGTCTAGGAGTAAGAAAATGAATTGTAAAATGGAATTACATATAGCATTTTCGATATAAGTATCATTAAGATACATCAATTAAGTAATTGCCAAAAGGGGCTATATAAATAATTTCGGCCCTAACACTAAATCTCAAATTGACCCAAAAAATATATATGTACATTCCCAATCCTGCCCATTTACTTCAAAAAAATTTCAATAAATGATTTCTTCTCTAAAAATAATCTTAAATAACATAGAATTTAATTATATATATATATATATATATCAAAATATATAAATATTATTTTACATATATTTTGGATGAGTTTCAAACATAATTTTTAAACCCGCCCATTAACATAACAGAACCGTAAAAAGTTTGCAAGTCCTGTAAACGATGGACTAGCTTGGGCAAGCTTATCGGGCTATCGGATTCATGGCTACACTTACTTGAAGCCAACAATTCTTTCCACTTTCTGCTACCATCTCGAACATTGATGAGTTTCCTTTGCATTACTGTCTATGTTTCATTCTAATCTATTCACTTATAAAATGATTGGGACATAGGAGCAAGCTCTGTTTTTGCATTGAAAAGCAAGAAAATGCTACACCTAATTGCATTTTTCAATCTTTTTTTCACTCTTAAACACAGGTTTATGAAACCACATTAATAAATTTTATTTGGATTTTATAAACTTGAGTCTATGAGTGAGAAAAACAATTGAGAAACAAAATTACGTATAGAATTTTTCTTTTGGAAAAGCAAATTTTGCAATGTGCAATCTCATAAAAATGGTACTACACTCGTTGAGACTAGGAATACTGCAACAGATACCTTTCTCAACAGATGTTTTTTTTTGCTTTTCATTTTTTCCTTTATTCATAAACAGTGTATGAAGTTAAAATTAAGCTGGTAGCCCCTTTTTTATTGTCCCTCTGAAAGGGGCATAGGGCCGTAGATGAGCCCACAAAGGCAGGGACTCATCCTCAAGTTTAGATTGGCCTCCTACAACCATGGTAAAATTTTAATTGTCACAAAAAAATTAATGGGAATGAGTGTCGTTGTCTCCTGCAACTAAAATGTCTAGAACCGCACAGACGAGATACGTATGTAATCCCTCACAATTTATTTAACTAGATAGGCGAACTGTGCTCTAGTACTCGAACTAGCAAAATGGGAGTTAATTCCTGTCAAATCTAAGAACTCAAATGATTAAATCCTCAAATTTAAATGGTCAAATTCTCATGTTTTAATTTGGACCAATAATTGGTTACCATGTGTATTATTTTGATATTTAAGCATGTAACTAAGAAAATGTTACTTCCAATTGAAAGCAACAATCGATGGTCAAGTTGTCCATTTGTTTAGTTTATAGTCTATTATAAATTAAATATGAAAAATATTTTGGTATAGAAATCATATAATAAAATATAAAAATATTATAATATATTTAATATTCCAAAATTTAAATATATTAAAATTAAAAAATAATATACTATAAATACTCTTGACCTTATAAATTTTACAAATTGATGCTCTCACGTTCTCACACTTGCTCTGCACCCGCTTTGTGTGACTCGAGACCGGATGCAACCAGATCAATTTTTAAAGCCCATGAAACATCTCCTCTATTCGTGTCATGGGCCACTGATCACTGCTTCATCAGACAAAGAGGTAGCCTTATCGTAGCCCACTTTGCTTGTACTGGAGCCGGCCCATCGGCAGATAGTTGGAGTAGCCGATTTGTTTATTTATTTTTTAGTACCCAGAAAAAAAAAGGTGATTTCATCCTCCAGTCACAACTACCATAGTTCAAAAATCAGGATGAGATCAGCCGTAGCTGCCTAGAGAACCTAAAGCTTTGAAGCTCTCTTTTACCTATTTGCAATTTTTGCGAAATACAGTAGCGGTCAAGAAGAAAATTCAAATATGGAGAATTTCTCCTTCATTTTCTGTATTTGTATGTGTATATCCTCAACTACAGTTGGAAGTTGTCCCAACTTTGGTGACTTCATTTGCCTCAGAGAGACCAAAACACAAATTGTGGTTAAGGAATTTATATTTCATCCTACTTTGTTTGAATTTTGAGTTTTATTACAATATTGTACGATGCTTTTTTAAGTCCAAATTTGTCAATTAACCTACAAACTTGCAATAATTGGTCTTTAATTTTTGTCATATTTATTAGATTTTTTCATGTAACATTTATTTCTTTAAACTTAAAAAATGCCAAATTCTCAACCCATCATCTTGACCTACATAAACTATAATGAGTATTACTTTGATGAAACGGTGACATGTGATAATTTTCTCGCCTAACGTTCACAAGCTGCTGGCAAGAAGAACAAGGCGAATATGCCTTTGAATTAGGAAGGTGCATTGTCTTCTTCTAGCAGCGTGTCTTCCAAACATCTAGACAAGCGATGAAGATCGGTACCACCGGAGATTCGTTGGATTCTCTCTCTCTCTCTCTCTCTCTCTCTCTCTCTCTCTCTCTCTCTCTCTCTCTCTCTGTCTCTCTGTGTTAGCATACCTCCAACTTCAAATTCAAAACCAGACAAGCTCCCTCCTTATTTATGCAAACAATAGGAAAAGCGTGCAGTAGCAGCTACGCAAAGTAGAACATGAACCTGGACTTTCCTTTAAGAAATATCTCTGAGATTTTCTAGTGACTATATTAACCCTTGACAAGTATTGGAATTTCAGTTCTCACATACAATAAGATTTGAGATATGTAGATTATGATAATTAATTACTAAGATTTGGGTATCTTTTGTACCAAAGAATTCTCCATTGTTTCTTAAAAAGTTAGGTCCTTTGTTGGTTTGAACTTAGCTACCAAAGAAAAACAAAAAACAAAAGATTTTTGGGAAGAAATAGACTTCATTTAATCCTAAGAGTAGTCTTGGGTCACTAAAACCAAATGAACAAATATTTTTTATAGACAGTGACATATCCAAGAATTTCGTAGGGCAGGGGCCAAACTGAAATTTTTTTTTAGTGGTACAAATCACTCAGATTTATATCAGTGTAAATTTTAGAATTTTAAGAGGACTGAGGCCCCACCCGCCCCAGTGTCCCTCTGCCACTACTTATAGAGGAGGGAGCAGGAACCTCTTGTCACACACGTACTTGTGTAATTTGGACATTTACTAATGAAAATTACATCCAATACCACATGACATTCTACATCCTAACAGCAATACTTGAGGAAATATGTCTAGTTTGAACACTCAAATTGTAATTGAGCCATGGGTTATAAGACATACGAATGAATAAAGATATACTTAGATTGCAGGAGATTCCTACTACTTATCCACAATAAATTATTTTTGTAAAGCAAACACCTAGTTTTAAGATTTCAAGGAATTAGATTGTTTATCACTTCATTTTTCTATTGTTTAAGTGCTTGTACCATTTGAAGATGGCGTTACTTCCCAATAGATGAAGATACTGGCTATATAGCTAGGTGTACTTTGGGTGAGAAATATAATTTTTCTAGAAAATACTTGTTTTAGAATTTTAGTAGTAGACAAGATAAAAGCTGACGTTAGACTAATGTAAATATAATGTTCATCCAAAGATTGAGGATAACCAAATCAAGGCTCCTCTTTGTAAAAGATAAATTTGACTTCTCTATTGTCTCCATAATATTTGATACTTGAATGAAGATACATATTTGCCTTCAATAGCCCTTTATTTTTTTTTTTGCTTTTTTTCTTTTTTTGGATAATTCTTCAATAGTTTGTAAATGCAAGAATTGACTTAGTTTACCACGAAATATTTAATAATAATAATAATCTTAGACTAGAGTCCACTGTTATTTCCATATAAGGATCATTGCACATAGCCTATATAATTGACCTTAGGCACATGACAATTCTACATCAAAACAGCAATACTTGAGAAAATATGCCTGGCCTGAACACTCACTTTGTATATGAGCCGTGGATTATAAGATATACGAATGAATAAAGATACAATATGTACTCAGATAACAGGAGATTCTTACTCTCTGTCTGCAAGAAATCTTTTCTGTAAAGCAAACGCCTAATTTTGAGATTTCGAGGAATTGGATTAATTGTTGATTGCTCTTCATTTTTCTCTATTTTTAATTGCTTGTACCATTTGAAGATGGTGTGATTTTCCAATAGATGAAGATACTGAATAACTAGGAGTACTTTGGGTGAGAATTAAATTTTTTCTATAAAATACAAGTTTCGGAATTTTAATTTTAGACAAGATAAAAGCTAAAGTTAGAATAATGTAAACATAATGTTTATCCAACGGCTGAGGGTAACCAAATCAAGGCTTGTCTTGGTAGAAGATAAGTAGATTTGACTTATCTATTTGTCTCCACAGTTTTTGAATACTTGACTGAAGATAGATATTTGCCTTCAACAGCTCTTCTTTTTTACACTATGTTTGGCTACAATGAGAAACTTATATAAAGTGAAAGTACAAGAAAATAAAGTGAATAAAAGAAAATTAACTTTTTAAACTTGCATTTAGTTGGACAAAAAATTAAAATAAGATTTTGTTGTTTAAATTGCAAGGAAGTTAAAAATAAATAAATTTGAGTTTGTTTGAATTAGTCTTATCTGTATTAAAATAAATCTCTTTTTTTTTTTTTTTTTGCGAGAAATGATAAGTCAAGTTTTCTAGAAAATGAAGGCATTTCATGGCTCCTATTTTCTTAAAAATTTTCTATTTTCTTTAAATCTTTTGTGGTGGCTCTTGTTCCACCTCTGCTTAGCCACGCATGTTCTTCATGCCCTTATAGGACTAGGCTACCTTCCTAACAATTGCGGGGAAAAAAATCTTACAATTTTTTTTTTTTTTTCTTACTTTCTCTCCCTACCTGTAAACAGTATGTCATTGCAATAATGGATTAGGCTTGTTAAGACCGTTAGTTATTAAGTAGATTGGAGTATAAGTGTAAGGGTACCAAGAACATTAGATAAGTGTGTTCTAATTCTTAGCTTTTTATAGCATTTTATTAACATTATTTAAGGGTATCCTCGTCAAATCACAAAGGTGATGTCAACTAAAGACCAAACCTTTAAAAAGGGGCGAAAAAGCACCGAAATCGACGGTAAAAGAGAGACGAAAAAGCGAAAGTACGCCCCCCTAATCGATGCTCGATGCCACGGCTCAATCGGTTGTCGAATATCATTGATGAGAGGACCGGTAAGTACGAAGCTCAGGTATACGAGGAAGGAAATATTTTCTGTGTTGTGTTTGATGGGCAAGAAAACGAAGGAAAAAGGAAAGTACAAAAACAAAAAGAGATTGCCAAAATCAACTTGTTATTTTTGCAGCTTGGGGCCTTTTCCTTTGCCAATAGGGTCGTTCTTGCCAATGGTGGGAAAAAAAACATAAAGATATCGATGGAGATCTCTCTCAAACCTCTTGTCCATCTTCCCCACTAGTTGAAATATCAAGTCTTCCAAACCCTTCTATAATCTGAAACCATTTCTCTTCTTTTGTATATATATCTACTACTAGTGGTTGCCGAACACTTTTCACTTAAATAAACACTAAATTTGACAAAGATATTGAAAGAAGAGGCTCAGAACAAAGATAAAACAATTTATAACCTATATAATAACCCATTGATTTCATCATGAAAATAAACCAGCAAAGATATTGAATATTGAGTATGCAGAAAACAACCCTTTTCACTGAATCTCATGGGTTTCAAAATCAATAGCATATACACAATTAAGACATAAAGATAAAACACATGGATCAAGACTCGAGTAAAAGTCATGGATTCAAACAAATTCAATTTAAGAGCAAAATCGTCACCCTAAATCACAGTGTAAGTATAAAAAAAAATTTGAGTATTAAAATACCTATGTTGCTTCCTCAGTAGACGACATCCAGATGCGTAGATATATATTGTTCACAGCCCAAAAGGGATGAGGCGGTTTGGTGGTAGCCGCTATTTCATCTTCCAATTAGGGTGAGGCGGTGTAATGCTCTTCTATTTCAGCTGAGGCGGTGGTCGCATTCTGTACAAAGCCAAAAAGGGATGAGGCGATTTGGTGGTAGCCGCAATTTCATTGTCCAGTCGGAGGCGGTGGCCGCGTTTTTAGGCGGCAAGGGTCGATGAAGGAAGTCTGATTGAGCATATTCCCATGTGTGCATCTCTTCTCATCTAATTGGTTAATGGGACGGGACGGTTGGGGTTAACTGAAATTGGTGATGGTTCGGCTGTACATGGACCGGTTTGATACAGTTTCTTTGGTTAAGTTTTTTTTTAATTTATAAGTAAAAAATTTAAAAATTTTTGACTTTTTTATTTTTCTAATTTTGTTTTAGTTAAAGATAAATAAAAAAAATTAAAACAAAATAGTCAAAAAGTTTAAAAAAAAAAAAAGTTTAGTGAAAAAATTATACCGAAAGAGTCCTATGTCTTCCTTTAATCTAAATGGTAAATGAATTTGCTATGTATAGACTTATTAAACTAGTGGTTGGTCGCACGTGCCAACCACATTCGATAAAGACAAAACTGCAATCAAATAAAATACAATGACTGCGTAGAGATATAATGCCAAAATAATCTATACAATTTGTACAATATTCAGTACAAAAAATACAAATTGTCATAAACATTAAGTAAACAACCAAACACATAAATAAAGCATAAAATTAATCAATACAACCAAAATTTCCTCTATTTCCTTTTCACGAGCTTCCGTTTGGAGTCGACGTGCTTCCTTATTCGTGGAAATTTCGTCATTCCTCGGTTTCATGAAAATCTTTAACCGCAGTCCACATTAACAATAAGCATATATCCTAAAGAGGCTTTCAAACTCCCCAGTGAATTACAGGGTGAAGGCCCCGACCAAACTCAGTAACCCTTATGATGCCTCTCCGCCTATGGTTGCATGTCTATATTCTTAAGAATCAGGATCTCGAACTCAAGTACTCAATAATACCCTTGCAATTACCTTGATAGATGTGCATGTATGCTCAATGTGGTTGCGTGGACGTGTTTGCGTGGACGTAGAAGTGGTTTTTAATTCTCTTGTTATAAAAGATATCTAATGATGGACCAATCAGGCGAGTGTTAATCACGACTCTATGAGAGATTGACTGGGGAAACTACGTTCAACGGGACACTCTGACAATACTGAATAGGAAAAGTTCGAGCACACTGGAGTCAACCAATTTGGCAAACTATCCCGAGCAGGAACATGTCGACCACATCTCCTCGACTGGCATGTGGGGACCATTACTGTCACTGAGTCCGGCTGTGTGCTGCTAAGAGGACAAGATGCGTAGTGGGTCAACCACTTCCTCGTGCTACACGCTAAGGTCAGCATAACAAACACTTCAAGAGACGCCACGTGTAAGAGACAACCACTCTCATAACTACTCTGCCAAAGACTTGGTTGCCTAATGATGAGTAGCCATGTGAGAAGACACTCATTCCCCCACCAACCATCTGCAAACATTGTAGGGACCACAACCATGGACGTAAAAAGAGGCAACCTCCATCTCCAAGGTACGCATAACCAAAACCCTAACAAAAACTCTATGGAATCATCCTCTCAAGCCTAACTTTTCCATCGGAGGATCTTTGACAAGCACCACACCGGTGTCCAAAAATTCAGATTCCCTTTACCGTCAACCGAAGCATCTCACCAGAACTTAGGGGCAGACCATTCAAATTTACTGCTCGATCAGTTGGCGCCGTCTGTGGGAACGACTTCCTGTCATTTTCATGGTCTTAACCAGGTCTGGTGCTTGACACCTACCGCAAACTATGGAGGATCAGAACACGAACCGAGTTGCAGCCCTAGAGACACAAATGGCGGTTGTAATGGCCAACATATAGATGTTGATAACCCAGAACCAGGAGCTGCTTCGATGACTCCCCGCTGCTTCGGTGACTCCCCACTGCTCTGAGAGGAAGCCAGCAGCTTGGAGTTCAACCTAGAAACGAAATAAGGGATAATGAAACCAACCTCGAGAATGAAGATCCCATCATCCCAAGAGGCGGTGCACCACCCGCAAACGAATGGGCCCAACAGGAGGAAGCCCACAACCACGCCCCAAGTTCACATCTACAGCACTACCCCCAGCATACAGCAGTGATCGATGTTAGGGCGGAGAATCCCCCCACATGGGATGAACATATTAAAACCCTCCAGGCCCAGCTGACAGGGGTCATGGAGGTTGTTAAGACCAAAACTCCCAACACCGTAGAGGAGTTGGTAAACAGAACTAATTCCCCATTCACCCAGGTAGTAATGGGGGTTCTCTTACCACCGAAGTTCAAGATGCCAACCCTAGAGATGTTCGTCGGGACCAAGGACCCCTTGGACCATCTAGAGACATTTAAGGCATTGATGCAGCCGTAAGTCGTCCCAGACAAGATCATGTGCAGTGCCTTCCCAATCATTCTCAAAGGAGCCGCCATGGTGTGGTTCAACCGAATCCAACCTTTCACTATTAGCTCTTTTGTTTAGCTTAATAACTTGTTCATATAACACTACATTGGGGGCTAGAGGCAAAGGAAACCGGCCACCTGCCTACTTAATGTGAAAGAGGAGACATTCAGGGAGTTTGTTACCAGGTTCAACCTGGAAACCCTAGAAGTGGATGACGTTGACAACAAGGTTGTAGTTACGGCCTTCATGAGTGGTCTAAGAACCTACAAGTTCTTGTTCTTATTGGCCAAGGAACCCTAAAGACCATGGCTGACTTTATGATTAGAGCCCAAAAGCACATGAACGCGGAGGACGCCATGAACGCGAGGCGCGACCGAGATGGGGACGTTAGCTCTCGCCCTGAGAAGAAGAAAAGGTTAGATGACGACAACAAGGAGGACAGGGGAAAGAAGACTTCAAGGACTGACAGATCAGCAACCCGAGCAGAGGGGATGAGGAGCCGGTTCATTAGCTTCGATCACAATTTCACCCCCTGAGGGCATTATTGGTCCAATAGGCAACCCAAGAGGGGGGTGAATTGGGTTTTTCGAATATTAATATCAATTTATGATTAATTAAGATTAATCTAAACAATATAGCAATGGTAAATCTATATGTAAAGCAATGTTATCAATAGAAGTAAAGAATACAGAGCAATAGAAGAGAGACACAAATTTATCGAGGTTCAACCACAAACCGTGGTCTACGTCCTCACCCCAAGACCTACTTAAAGTCTTCTTCCACTATGTAATCACCTATTACAAGATGGGCTGCTGATTGACCAAATGCTCAGCTCACTCTACAAAGAACTCCTCACCGAGCTCTTTAATCCCCAAGTGGTTTTGTCCAAACTCCACTCAAACTTTACAAGAGTTTTGCTTTACACAAGAGAACTCTCAAACTCTCAGTTACAAGTGTATAAGGAGTATACAACTCACAAACAAACTCTCTAGCAAGAGTAGATTTATAATCAAAGCTCACAAAAACAAAACAGGAAGAATGTTCAGGAATATCAGGTAGATCAGTGATTCTTGTCTCTTGTTGTTTCTTCCTCTTGATTCTTGTATATAAATGCAGTTGGAGGCTAGTATATATACCCTTGCATTCATTCCATCCATTGGAGGTGGTTGGGTATCATAAATGCACGTCTAGTCCGTTATAACGTTAAGAAAAATAGCCATTATAACAGAGGGAGTCGGCTCCATTTTTTGTGGTGTCAACACTTTCTGCTTCTGCATTTACCAGACGATGTTCACTGAGTTCATGAGTCCCCTCTTCATGTTGATGAGGCGACTCCTTGTTCATCTGTCTTCTTCATATTAGGCTTCTGCTGTCATGAGGCGACACTTCTGTTTTAGGTGTCCACTCATTGATCATTTGAACTTCAAGCCTTTTGCTTCTGCTACTAGGAGGCGACACTTCATCTTCATGTGTCCGCTCATTGATCATCTGATCTTCAAGCCTTGGCGTCTGTCTCCATGAGGCGACACTTCATTACAATGTGTCCACTCATTGCCTACTTGGTCTCCAGACTTTTTGCTTCTGTGTGCAAGAGGCGACACTTCATTTCCATGAGTCCCCTCTTTGTTCAATTTGTCTTTAGACCTTTTACGTCTGTGATCAGGAGGCGACTCCTCATTTCCATGAGTCCCCTCATTGCCCAGAATTTAGCTTTCAGATTTCTATTGATCAAGCTTATCAAAGCACTAGTATAAGAACTTCAAGGAGTATGTCTTTGGGGTATGATGATCAATCAAATCTTCCTAACTCATCAGAGTTAACTTCTATTCAATTTGGATTGAATCAATCATTAGATGTTGATCTTCTTCTTAAATCTCAAACTGTCAAAGCTTCATTAGATCAATGTTAATCTTTTCTTCTTCAATTGCAGAGCTTCTTCTATCATTGTAGGATATCTTTTTCAATGTCAATCTACCTCAATTGTGTGAAGCTTCACAATGCTTCAATTCTGATTTCCTCTCTTTGTTAGCAATTCTTCATTCTTCATTACAGATCACTTCAATGAGACTTTGCAGACTTGATGAAATCTCTTCACACATCTAATCTTCATTGATCCTTTATATTGTAGAAGAATTCTTCACTTGAATTCCATATAGAGATCAGATATTCATTGTAAGCCATCTTCTCAGCAACTTCAATCACATTATCTTGAATTGGTCTTAAGCATACCAGATGAGATCATCTCTTGAGCATTTTCCAAACTCTTCAACAACCAATTCATCTTCAACTGAGCATTGCACTTCTCCAACTGATCTTTGCATATTCTGATGAAGTCTTTAGTCTGGTGCAAATCAATCTTCATTGAAACTATGCATACTTGAAAGAAGCTTCAATTAAACACCTTCAATCTCTTCGAATGTAGAACATATGTTTGAAGTAGAGATAGGCATTATTTCTCAGTTTGGTTCATTGCATAGCTCTTTGAATTCATTACTTGCTTCTTGAACTTGTTGTGCATTCTCCTTGATATGTATTAGACTTAAGATTCAACTTTAAGTCTAAACTATGAACTTTGTTAATCTGCACACTAAGTAAATTCATTAGGAACATAACACAAGGTTTAGTTATCATCAAAATCAACATAGGAATTAACCTTGAGTAAAAAAGGATCAACCTTGACTCAACAGTCACTAGTGGGGCATGTCCTGAACGAGATTAAGAATAATCTGGAGTTGAAGTGGCTTGGGAGATTGAGAAGCCCCCCCAGAGCAAAGAAACCAAAGAAAATATTGTCGGTTCCATAGGGACCACAGCCACGACATTGATGACTGCATAGATCTGAAGTAGCAGATTGAAAACCTAATCAGGCAAGGTCGGCTGGGAAGATTTGTGGCGAACCAAGGGCCTGATAGGTCACGTGCTGCAGAGTGCAGAAGCCCAAACAGTGCCCAAGTACATCAGCGACCGATTGAAGAGATAAGGGTCATTGCCGGAGGATTTGGAGGAGGCAGTGAGTCTTCGTCAGCAAGGAAGAACCACACCAGGCGAGCAAAGCAAGCGAAAGTGTTCGCAGTAGAGAGACCAAGCAAGAAGTCCTGCTCGAGTATTCCAAATATAGTGTTTACAGAAGCGGAAGTCGTAGATCGAAAGATCTTAATATCACGAGAGAATTGTGTTTTGACCATACAAGCAAAATCATAATAAGTTTGTTGAAATTAAGATCGATTTTGCAAGAGATAAATCCAGATATATTTAGAAAAATCATCAACAAATGTAACAAAATACTTGGATCCTCCTATAGTAGAAGGTGGGGAAGGACTCCAAACATCATAATAGACTAAATCAAAAAGAGTTAAGGAAAGAGAAGTACTGTTATTAAAAAATAAAGCTGATTGTTTGGTAAGTTGACAAAATTGACAATCAAGGTGTTTATTAAGGACAGAGTCTAAAACACTCTAAGACAAAAGAATGCGTAAATGACCTATAAAAACATGACCTAAACGTGAGTGTCAGATATTAAGAGAGAAGTTGGGAGCAGATGAAGCAATAGTAGAAGTGACAGCAGCAGTCTGAGTAGGCAAATGAAGGTGAATGAATTGAAATAGTTGACCATTTTTACGGCCTATCCCAAGAATCTGTTCCGTCTTTGGATCCTGCACAACACAACCAGTAAAAGAGAAAAGGATAGTAAGGCCAAGATCACATAATTGGCCGACAAAGATAAGATTCAATATGAGTTTAGGGATATAATAAGTATGAGGAAGTGCAAGAGTGGAAGTGGAGACATGACCAATGTAATCAATAGTCATAAGTGAGGCATCAGTAGTATAAATGACAAGAAGAGCAAACATAGAGGATTTAGAAAAAAAAACAGACAAATTAAAAGTCATATGATTGTTGCACCCTGAATCAAAGAACCAAGAAAAAATACTTGAAGTGACAGATAGAGTAATAGACGGTGGATTACCAGAGTTAGTCATGAACTGCTGAAGGAGTGCAGAAAGATCACTGACATTGATCATAGAGGAGGAAGAGGAAACATCAGAATCGTTAGTAGTGGCAGCAGCAAACTTAAGGCAAAAGTCTTGGCGGTGGGGACAAATGGTATTATTACACATGTAAAGTTAGTTATTTAAATATTCAAAAAACTAAGAAAATTGGATTGAAACTTTCAACCTCAAAGACTTCCTATCATTCTGCTATAATATATAGTATAAATATACTAGCAGTGAACACGTGCTATGCACGGCTAAACACATTTATATTCACTGAAATGTTTTTATTTTATGCAAATATAGTATCAATATATATGTGACAGACTCATAATGTATTAGTAAACTATCAGCAAATTAAAATACTTAAATTAAATCAAATTTCAAGGAGAATTAATTCATAAAAGGATTCATTAAAAATTACAATGACTAATTATCCCATTAAACTAAAAGAAATTGCAAAAATATTTCAGTCCTGATAAATCAATACATTATTTCTTTTGTTAAACACTCTAATACTTACCAATATAAAAAAAATTATTGTAAGTAATTTAGATTTAATATAAATAATAAAGTTGACAATTATAAAGGAATTTTCATAATTTATAATAATATTATGGAACTAAATCTAGTTGAGGATGTTAGCACCGGAGGATAAAAAAAATTAAAACTAAGAGGATTATTTTTGGTTCACCTTGTACGGTGGGATGGACAAGGATTACCACAACATAAATTAAAATATAATTAATTATTTTAACCCATTGCTATCATATAATAGTAGAAAATAAAAAGATTATTAATCACCCATATCTTAATATGCTTTGAGTATACCCAATCAAATTGAAGCTCAATCATCTATTGACGTTGATTTTTAAAATGGAAGGATTGTGAAGGAGTCTTGCACCAAATTGTTAACAATTCAATTTTGAAATATGATTAACATTTTCGGAACTTCCTTTTGGTATAGCACATAATGAAAAAATAATATATTATTATTAAATATTAGAACCAAAGGGAAAAGTTGTACACTGCAATTTTTTTATTTTCAAACATTGTCTTCCTAATAACAAATAAAAGCTAGATATAAATTGCTTGAATTTTCTGTTCAATTAGCAAAACAACAAGTATTTTAGCTTTAATCTCCTAGCAAAAAAAAAGTAGAAAAAAAAAGAGAAATGAAAACACAGGAGAAGAAAATCAAAACAAAATAATGCAGAAGTCATCTATACAAAAATTGGGTATATGAGGTAGTAAACCTTATGATTTAAATAGGAAGCTTCTTTGAGCAATTTCAACTCAAATAAAAAGTTTATCAATCATTTTAAGTAGAAAACTTTATGATTTATTTAAATTTAATCAACACAATTTTTATGTATGTTTTATTTAAAAAAATATACTTCTAAATTTAATAATTTGAAATTTTAATTTACTTTCTCAACGAAAAAAAAACTCATATAAAGGAGTTGAAAGATATTACAGTATTGATCAATGAATTAATTATTATATTTGGAGCAGAACAATCAATAATTATATGACATTTGTATTTTTGTATTTTATAAATTTAAAATTTTTAAAAAATTAGGTTAAGAGAGTTTATAATATATAGTGTAAATAAATATAAATTGCTTGATTGCAATAAGATTATTTTATTATGATCGGAGTTCTAAACATAAAAACAGTTTATTTGTAAAAATTCGTGCACTGGCTACGCTTTTTATTCCTGCTCGCCTTACCATTTCCATTCTCTAGGTTGATAGATTGTACTGATTTCGCTCTTACCTTTTTTTTTTTTTTTTTTTGGGAGATAACTAATTTGTTAACGAAAGCAAATTTTTTTTTTTTTTGTGGATTTAAATTCTTGGAAAGCTCATAAATTATTTTAAGATTTGACACCAGAGGACCAGGTGTCCCAAGTCTTTATTTGTGTACCATAATTGACATTAAATTATAATAAGATGAGAGTAATTTATTCCTAAAATGTCTTTTCATAATTTCTAAAATTCGTAACCAAAAAGGAATCATGGTTAACATCTCTATTTAGAAAAGCAGAGGGCTATGTTGGAATCCCAAAACCTCACTGACATCTAGTTTTTTTGAATAGGGTTGTAAAGAAACTAAATTTTAGAACTCGAATAGTTAAAAACTTATTTAAGATTGATTTATTATGTGAATAAAATAAAATTTAAACATATTTTAAAACTCTTCAATTTTTTAAACTTAGCTCAATAAGTTTTGATGCACTCGGTTTGATAAAATTTATTGAGATTGGTTTAAAAGTTAAATAAGTTAAATTTAAATAACCACTTCTCGACTTATTTACAACCCCGATTTGGAAAGGAAGAAAAAGAAAAAGGAAAAAAATTTTTTGTTTGGTTTCTAACTTGAGAGAGAATGAGAAGTAAATTGGAAAAAAAAAAAAAGAAAATTGAAATCACTTTCCTTACAATTTCTCTTTCACTTCCTTTCTTTTCTTTTTCCCTTTCTCAAGTTCCAAACAGCCGAATGATCACCAAACAACGGCCCACATAAATTCTACATTTACTACTTCAGTCTTTTTCAAAATTCACTTTTGGCCTTTTCATTGTATCATTTCATAAATAATTTAGGAAAAAAAAAAGAAAAAGAAAAAGAAAAAGAAAAAACTGAGTCAGTACGAGTCTTGAGTCAGTCAGGTCCTGAGTCTTGACTCACAATTCCCCTGTCCCAACCCAACCATTTCAGCAACGATAGCAAACACTCTCCGTCTCTCTCTCCCTCTGTTTTTTGGATCAGAAATTGCAAATCACAAAGACAAAATTAATTCCTTCAATTAAAAAAATAAAGAAAAAGAGAGATCTGAACTCTGAGAAATTGAATCGAAGCCCTTACACAGATCTGATTTCATCACGCTTTATCACATTCGCATTTCTACGATTCCATGTGGTTTCTCTACCAACCATCAATCCATGAACTTACTCTCCGTATACGTATATATGTGTGTATACATATCAATATAGCTGAGAAGTGTTGGACTTGAGGTGTTTCGGAGATGGATCATTCGTATCATCAGCGGCGGAACGGCGTGGTGCTGCCGGAGTGGTGTCCACACTTGGCGGAGTTCCGATCGCAGCACGGGGCGAAGCCGTTCAGGGCGTTGCAGGAATGCCTGAGGGTGCGGCTGCCGGGGCGGGCGGCGATCCTCCGGGACCCCAACGAGGTGCCCTTCTGTGGCTCCTGCGGCTCGTCGGCACCGCCGCGGCTCTACGCATGTGTTGCCTGTGCTGCTGTATCCTGCCCCGCCCACGCTCCGTCTCACGCGGCGGGCGGAGGAGGTGGAGGGCACGAGATCGCTGTCGACGTCGACCGGGCGGAGCTGTTCTGCTGCATCTGCCGGGACCAGGTCTACGATCGCGACTTCGACGCAGCCGTCGTCCTTGCGCAGACCGCCGCATCCACCCTCGGCGGCGGATCCGCAATCGGATCCCCGCCCCCGCCACCTGAGAACCTTCGCAAAAAGCGGCGCGTGGATTACCAGCCTTGGACACCCGATCCGAGAGAGCGCGCGTTAGTGGGGAGAAATTCGAGTCCGTTAAATCGGATCACCGGCGGAGACTCGTCTTCAGGCCTACCGTGGGGGTTGCGAGGACTCAACAATCTAGGGAACACATGCTTCATGAACTCTGTGTTGCAAGCATTGCTTCACACTCCGCCATTAAGGAACTATTTCTTGAGCGATCGGCACAATCGTTATTTTTGTCAGCAGAAGAACAGTGTTAAGAAAAATGGCACCAATTACAATAAGAATTCGGGGTTTTGTTTGGCTTGTGACTTGGATGTAATGTTTTCAGCTGTTTTTTCAGCAGATCGGACGCCCTATAGCCCCGCCAAATTTCTATACAGGTCTTCCTCAAGATCGGAACTCGTTAATACATTCTTGATTATGTTTTTGTAGCTTTTGATATGATAGGTTCAATGTGATCATAATTGGGTTGTTACATATAGTGTCTATAAATATGGGTTATTGTAAATTTTTTTGAAAGTCAATGGAGTAGAGCACAAGATTGAGCATGTCTTACAGATTTTGGGAACTAATCTTTACATCATGCTTGTACTGTAGTTTCTCTTGCCACATTTGGTGGGTTGGTTGAAAAATGGTTTCCCTAGTCTATTGTATACCGATCTACATATGTACATGTAAATATGTAGGTATGCATCTATATAGTATTGAACTGTTAATGTATTTATTCATCTCCTGTTTAATATTTGGAGACTTGACATTTTCAAGTTTTTGGGTAGTTGAGGTCATGTATTTTTTTTTTTTTTTTTGGTAATTCTTTTACAGTTGGTGGCAGCATGCAGCAAACCTAGCAAGTTATGAACAACAGGATGCACATGAATTTTTCATTTCCATGCTTGATGGGATTCATGAAAAGGTGGAGAAGGATAAAAGAAAGCCCCAGAGTCAAGGTAAATTCATTGCTACTTCATTACTTTCTGTTAGTTATCCTTGTCTTTTTAGAGGTGTCGCTTACTTCAGTTGTGAGGTCAGAAGTCCCAAAAACTAGACATTGGGGACCAAAAAACAAGAAGTTCTTGTAGTAATTTTGCAACTTGGGGATAACACGGGTGAACTGGTCCCAGTTAGTAATAATCTATGCCCGAGTATTCTCCATCTGTTATCAGTTGTGAGAATCAATAAAGTGTCTTGTTTAGCTATCTACCTGTTTTGAATATTTGGCGCAAAGAACCTTCCAAATAGGACCTGTCTTGCTGTGGGCCCCATCTATTTTGCATGGCTGCATGCATTCTGGCATGCTAATACTGCTTACGCGGAGTGTGAGCTTTTGTTTGCTATTCTTAATGTTTTGTAGTTTTTCTAAGACAAGGATTCCATGAATTCAATTGTGGCATTCAAGTGCAATAAGGTGTTACACTTTTTTTCTGCATGTTATTGCACTTGACATCTGTGCCAGTTTATGAAGTTAACATCGTAAACATAATGGAAGCATGCATCCTGTTCCTGACCTTGCCAAGTAGGTGGTGCAATTGTGAAGTTTAGATTAAAAATTTATGGGATGATTTGGTTCATGTTGTGGCTGCTCTTGAGTTCTTGTTTGGTCCATGATATAGTAACAAACTAATGACTGGGCTTCAAGATATTGAGAAGCCGATTGTCTTCTTCCTAAGACTAGGATTCAATACATACGATTGTCAAATTTTAGTCTAAGCAGCAGCATCACATTAACCAAGAGTTGGGGACCCTTAGAGAGTTTATGGATACACTACAATTTTTCTTTTCTTTCTAAGTGAACAGTACATGACTCTTTAGATTTGTAATGAGGCACAATGGATCTTGCTGCCGTTCTAAAATAATCTAAATAATCACCTGATGTTTCACCTTCTTTATTCTGGTATTGGTATTATATTGTGATCAAGCAGATCCAAAATGCTTTCAAAGATTAAGAAGTAACTGCAATATTCAACTGCAGGGTGTGGGTTTAGGTCTCTTGTTGCTTTAGGTGTTGGGAAGTGCTCTGCGAGTTAGGGCTAATACTCAACATACAAGATTGTCATTTGCTTCACTCCAGTAAGTCCCCTTCTTCCTTAGTCTACTTGGTTTCAAGATGAGAATTTCTTGTTGCACATTAATTCTCATGTTAACTCCCCTTGTGCCATTTTTAGGGTCTCATCTTTTTGTCGTGGCTGATGCCGAGCCTGCAGAGTGTTCGGGAGGTTAACAACCAGGCTAAAGCCTTTAGTTGAACCTTTGTGATCTTATGTTTATTACAGATCATAGTTGCTGGGCACCTCATGATTTTGGTGGAGATTTTGGCATATCGAGATATCTTTAGAACTTCTTGATGAAGTTCCAACTATTCAGCATTAAGGGATAGGACACGCTTATCTCAGCAGAAACTTTCTTATACTATGTCTTGGTAACTGTGCTGCACCTATTTCCCGTCAAGAAGCCATTCTTCCCTTTCTCTCTTATCAGTAGAAGTTTGTGTGTGTTAGGAGCAATCTTTTGTTGAGAACATTTTAGTAAGTTATCTTGAATGTAACTGATTAGTTGAGTAAAAGTTATTTAGATTTTAGTCTTTACTTTAAGGATTATGCGAGAGCTTCCAAACATGATTATAATTTTCTACGAATAGCAGAAATTGTCCAGAACGAAATTGGGGAAACATTGATATGTGGTCTAATAATTGTTTAATTGTCGTCTTCCTAGAATCATTAACAATTTATTTCATGCATATTTGTATCTGTTCGAGTTGTAGCTGATAAGCTGAATACCTCTCTCATCAATTGTCTATAACCTTATGTAATTTGTGAATATGATTGCAGCTGTCATGATAAAAGAGAAAAATTTCAGAAAAGAAACTATTGTGATAAACTGTAATTATTAAATAACATATTAATTGTGCTTGTAACCTTATTTATTCCCTAGTGCAGGCAATGGAGACTGCTGTATCGCGCACAGAGTGTTCTCTGGCATCTTGCGATCGGATGTGATGTGTACTGCATGCGGATTTACATCTACAACATATGATCCTTGTGTGGACATCTCATTGGACTTGGAACCAAACCAGAGGGCTTCTACAAAGATTTCATCCACAAAATCCCTTCATTCTCGCAATGGCAAGGCAGATTCCATAAATTCCAGCCAAAACTGTGGAATATCTACCCTGATGGGGTGTTTGGACCGTTTTACAAGGCCTGAGAGATTAGGCTCTGACCAAAAATTCTTTTGCCAGCAGTGTCAAGTGAGACAGGAATCTCTCAAACAGATGTCTATAAGAAAGCTTCCGTTGGTTTCTTGCTTTCACATCAAAAGATTTGAGCATTCTCCAATTCGAAAAATGTCGAGGAAAGTTGATCGCTATTTACAGTTCCCATTTTCCTTAGACATGGCACCTTATCTCTCTTCATCTATCTTGAGAAGTCGATTTGGAAACAGAATTTTCTCTTTTGATGGGGATGAGCTGAATGCTTCCAGTGAGTTGTCTTCACAGTTTGAGTTGTTTGCTGTGATCACTCACACTGGCAAACTAGACGCTGGCCATTATGTGACCTATTTGAGGTTAAGTGATCAGTGGTACAAGTGTGATGATGCTTGGATCAGTCGAGTGAATGAGAACATTGTGAGGGCTGCACAAGGATACATGATTTACTACGTGCAAAAGATGCTATATTACAAAGCAAGTGAAAAACCAGTTGCCTCATGATATGCCTACAGAAACCGAGTTGGTGGATAAAACGATTGCAGAGAACAGCAGTTCGAACTGTTTATTGGCAGCCATGGTTAGCACTTAGCACAATTCTCAAAGAAAATGGCCATTGTTACATTACATGGAAACCAATGTCGTTGAGTCGCTGTTATCTTCAGTCAGAGCAAGCAGCTCGTTATGCTCTCCTAGTACCTTTTTTGAGAGGTAATTTGTAAATCTCAGTTGGAGCGTAAAGTAAGCCTGAATTTTTGAGGCATTCTGCTGCATTTGGAAGTTTATAAGTTATAACATAGATATTCCTTTAAAAAAAAAACAAAGAGGAAAAAGAAATAGAAAAGAGTCATTTGAGATTCATTTTCCCCTCCTCATTCAAGAGTTGTTGGTAAGTTGATTCTTTTTGTTCTTTGTTTTCTTTCCTTTTTTCACATTGATCCTCTGGAGTTGCAATGCTTGAAGCTGTAGTTTGGTTATGCAAAATCCCATACAAATTTTTACCAGCTTATGTTGATAGTGTTTGCTTTTGGTGCATTTTACTCCCTTGTTGTGACTATCATCCTGTAACATTTTTTTATGTGATCCGACAATTCCTGGTTTGCATTTGGATAGAAATTATTGTGAAAAAATTGACTTGTCTTGTGGATGTAAATGAGCTATTTATCGAGGAAAGCTCTAGAATGGCATTCACGTAGGAGAGAGAATTGAGAAGTGAGAAGAAGATGTTGAATGTGTTACGTTTCTGCTATTCTAAGGTGTAGCACTAGATGCCTAACTGTTCAGGTGAACTTACTTTGAGGCCAATATTCTGATTTCATTGCCCCATATTCGTTTCCAAATTTGGATTTCCACAGAAGACAGCACATGCTAGAATTGAAAAGGATAGCCCATTGCATGAGGCTCATGCCATTGTATTGTTTCTCCTTAACTTCGTATTAGGACAATGTCTTGTGACTTGTTTGGCAAACATAAAATCCTACTTGCTGTTCTGGGGAACAGAACAGAGCACTGGTGGATTTCTTCATTCATTCTTATAGCGAGAAGGAAAGTTCGTTATACTCCCAAATCCCAATCATCTCATGCACCACATTTGGTTATTATCCAAATTTTAATTCAATTTATACCCAAATTTTCGGGTTTAAAATTCATAAATTCTTCTGTATTGAAAGACATCCCATGAAATATGACATTTTTTAGACCTAGATTCTAGTGATTGGAGACCTTTTTTTCAGCTGCATGAGCCACATGCCCCCTTGTCGCAACTGGGAGTTGCATGATCGTCTTCAACCTCAAGCCCATTTTGAACCAGTTTCGATCCAAACTTTGAAACCTTATTCCTTCCAAATCACAAATCCAAAAAATGCAAATGATATGGCATTCGACATATGTATTAACACAAAAGAATTCAAATTTCATGGGCAGAACTTCAAACGATGACAAAGAATTGAACACAGACAACTTTTGAGTCTTTTCAACTAAGGTTTCAAATTTCTCTCAAACGGTAAGACCATTAACAAGCTAAAATTTGAGGGCCGTTTGGCATAGTTGCCTATTATTGTTCAAACAGTAACTTCTTTGTGCAAAAACTGAATCATATACACCCAATTGGGCTCTGATACCAATGGTGGAAGATGCATGAGAGGAAGCTTAAACCCCAATTCAAAAACATACCTGGACCGAATTCAATCCGATCTAAATGCCCAGGAATGAAGAACCAGAGTGTCTTCACTGCGAGAGAGATGATAAAGAGGAGAACTCAGAGTTATCTGTATACTCTCTCGCTTGCGTTTCTCTGTCTGCTCCTCCGAAACCCATGTGTTGACGACGGCCGCCGCATTCCGCCGCTGGGTGTCGGTGCCGTTATTCTTGACTGTGCAACCATGCGAAACGGCGCCGTGTCAAGAGTATCGTTCTCGTGTATCTCACGATTTGGAACACTCGCGTACTACCCAGATGTCGTGTTACACTCGAACAACTACGAGACTGTTTTGATAGGTCCAAATCCAATCATCGGCCGCTCACAACCCAATCAACACCACGTGTCGACTCATTGGTCTCCTATATACGTCTCATTTTCTCTCTCTAAAACTCTGTCTCACTTTCTCTCTCCACGTATGTACATACATACGTAGAGATTTTAGGGCGCAGGATTGCTACAACGTCGTTTTTCACGTCTTATCTGATAAACCCAATCTTCCTCTTCCGTTTCTTTGTCTCATTCTCAATAAGAGAAAGGCTATATCATCCATTTGGTCTATCCTTGAGCTCAAATGATTAGGGTTTAAAATATTTTCTCCAAGAAATTGCTAGTCTTCTTAAATTTGTTTTTGGAATCCGATGTGTTTTTGTTTCTCAACAACAATTTCAGCGGATTTTGGGAGTTGTGTTTGGTTTGGAGTTGGGTTCTGTTGGAAATTTAAAGTGGGTTCTGCCAAATTGAGTGTGTGGTGATTGAAATAGTGGAAATGAAGATGGGTGGTAGGGGTTAAACCTATTGTTTACACTATTTTGGTGTTCTTGGAATTTTAAAGTGTCTCTCCAAGAATTGCGCTTCGGGTTTTCCGATGTGATTTTGTTTCCAACGGCAATTTCGGCTGATTTTGGTAGGTGGGTTTGGTTTGGAGTTGGGTTGCGTTGGTAATTTAAAGTGGGTTCTGCCAAATTGAGAGTGTGGTGATTGAAATAGTGGAAATGAATATGGTCGCTGGAGATAAACCTATTGTTTATACTGATTTGGTGTTCTTGGAATTCAGTTTTCTGTCTTGAAACTCAAAAGGGAGTGAAAATCGCATTCTGATCAGGTAAAGAAAGACCCAACTCTCATTATTGTTGACTTGTTTTTGTTTTTGTTGTTGCTACTGCTGTTGAATAGCTAGAGTCAAATAAATAGGAGGTAACATAAAAATCATGATCCTTTGGTTTTTTTTTGTTTGCATGCTTTAATTCTCGACTTCAATCAAATGCTGTTCGTTTTAACGTGTACTGATTCTTATAACTGTTCTTAGTTACTAAAGCAGAGTGAAATACGCCAAGTCAATTGATTTACGGAGAAAATATTTTTTAGTGTGTAATCTGACAAAACTTATTAATTGAGGAAATGGTAATACCTGAATGATGAATATTCGAAGATATAAGTGTTGTCTATGTGCCGACGATATCAACCATGTAGATGCCATTTTACTTTATGAAGTACTTTGCAAAAGGAGAGGAAAACGAAGTCCTTTTGATTTTTTTTTTTTCTCCTTTTCATTAAGATTCATACTCATTAGTGCCCTCACTGGGACTTGAAAACTACATCTTCTCCTTTGGGGGAAGCTAAACAGGACTTGAAACCTACGCCTCCACCTTTGGGAGAGGCGAGGCTTGAGACACCTCTTAAGCAAACAGCTGATGCCCTAGTGTCATGAATCCACTATTTTTGTTTAAACTTCAATGAAATACATATTGCTGCCTACTCCCTACTATTCATTGAAAGGTAGGTTATACTTGTATATACATATAAAGAGAGGTAGTTGTAGGAATGGGTAAACATCACTAATATAGAGCTACAACTGCAAAAGAATAACTGGAAGAGTGGCGCAGTAAATTTTCAGATTCCAAGCATAGTTATTTGCAGGTTTAGTTTGAGTCGTTTTCTTTTCGTGTACTCATAACAAACTAGTTATTTGGATGTGGAGGAAGCGGGCCATAGTTTTGTTTGTATCCATGGGGTTTGGGACACAAACGTAACTAGAGTTTGGTATGCTCAGTGATCATGATAACTTGCCCTTAGGATGACCCTATCTTGTTGTAAGTGTGTGTTAAACCAGACACACATATTGTAATTATAGAATCATTGAACAGGGCAACTAGTTATTTGGATGTGGAGGAAGCGGTCCATAGTTTTGTTTGTATCCGTGGGGTTTGAGACACAAACGTAACTAGAGTTTGGTATGCTCAGTGATCATGATAACTTGCCCTTAGGATGACCCTATCTTGTTGTGTGTGTGTGTGTGTGTGTAAAACCCAACACACATATTGTAATTATAGAATCATTAACAGGGCAACTAGTTATTTGGACGTGGAGGAAGCGGTCCATAGTTTTGTTTGTATCCGTGGGGTTTGGGACACAAACGTAACTAGAGTTCGGTATGCTCAGTGATCATGATAACTTGCCCTTAGGATGACCCTATCTTGTTGTAAGTGTGTAAAACCCGACACACATATTGTAATTATAGAATCATTTAATAGGGCAACAAAGGAATAGTTAGATTGATGGCATGAGATTTCTACAAGGGCTCTTTTTTAATATTTTTTTGACTTGTAGAGTTGGGGAAGAATGAAGTGGATGTTTGGGTGCCAAAGTGCATAATAAATTACATGTACATAGTGTAAGAAAAGGATATTGGGATTAATTATAATCAGTTGAAGAAATAACAAGAAATTATTGTATGAGGGAAGGAAATAAGAAATAGCAATAGCTGGAATATGATGAGATTATGCCTATTGAGATGGTTCACTCTTGTGAACATAGATTGTTCACTAGTAGAAAAGAGTGATGTGGTCAAGGACTTCAGGTTTTGAGCATTTTGCAATGGTAAAATAAAGGGCATGGTGGACAAATCATAGGTGAGAAATGAAAAGACAGATTTTGATTTTAGGGAGAACACAACCCAAGATAGAGAGGATTAACAAGATTTGTGTGACAACCCTTAATTGCTGGGATTCAAATTGAGAAACGATATACATGGTCTAATAGTTGAACAGGCCTTCTTCCACATGTTTGGTATTGTGATTGGAAACGTCAAGAATGGTTTTGGACTTATCAGAAAATAAAAAGGTCCAAAATGGTTTTCAGATTGGTGCCCCATTAGATGATGAAATAAAGTATACGAAAAAGATGATGTTTAATATTTTGGTCTGAAGGAACGAAAATAGAAACGTTGTTAATTTGGAATTTTGCTGTTTTTTTTTTTTTTTCCACCAGAACTGACAAATTTGGTTAAATAAGTGGATATGTCACTGATCATGTGTTTTTCATTCAATTTATGGAAGTTGTCTCAACCATTGTTTCGTTGAGGTTTATTCACCACTATCTTTATGTTCTCAATCTCTTTTTGCCTTCCCTTTTTCTTCTTCTGAGGAAACAAAGAAATTTTGAAAGGGAGAAGGTGGAGGGGTGGGGGTTTGGCTGGGAGTATTGCGTCATGATATAATTTCTTTTGTCATTTTCAGAAAGCATGATGAGCATTAAGGATTGGGTTTTGTCTCAGTTGGTATCCAAGTCGGTTGTCTCGTCAAGGCCATTATCAGCTAGTGATAGGTTTTTCAATGATGAACGTCTGAATGAGGAGTTCAGAAACCAAGGTATCATCTTGTCTCTTCCCTTAATTGGATGTGATTGCAAAATACTACATTCTTATATGCTAAAGATGCACATCTTAAATGGTCACGTGCCACCATTTGTTTCATAACTTTCATGTATAATTCATGCTTTCCTTATTCATATAGACTTCTTGGTCTTTAATACTGACCACTTGAGATATTCCCGGCTATGATTCCAATTAGGCATGACAATGGGTCTGGTGTCAAATGGTTGCCCCTTTCCCGACATCTATCGCATGGGAAAGGGGTACCACGTTCCTAACTAATCCTTGACCTGTGGCGGGGGCAAGAAATTGCAAAAACATAATCAGAAGGAAGTACCATGCCATTCAAGCAATTTGATATCTTCTATTGACTGCATTGGACAAATGTACCTACAACCTGCTATTGTAACCGACATTAGGGGATTGGATATGTTGGATGCCACTTGCTTTCATAGAGGCAGATGTGCTTCACTTGGGTTAATGAAGCAGTGTGGGAAAATAGCTCTT
This sequence comes from Euryodendron excelsum, assembly GCA_033060915.1. Lineage (NCBI taxonomy): Eukaryota > Viridiplantae > Streptophyta > Magnoliopsida > Ericales > Pentaphylacaceae > Euryodendron > Euryodendron excelsum. The sequence goes on from CM065393.1 coordinate 28,789,342, forward strand.
AACTTCTCTTTGTACTAATCACACCATATAATGTAGTTTCAAGTTGCATTATCTAAAATGTTTTGACGCCAATGTATCCCATATCAATTGCATTAGAACTCTGCAACTTTTAGGGCCCTTCATTATTGTTTGACAACAAAGATGTACATTGGTGAGGAATTTTGTTGCAGCACTGTTGTGAACTCATCAGAATTTGTAATTTTTTTTTTTTAAATGTCTAGATGGCACCTTTATTGAAATTGGTTTTTAACAATTAATAAATAAGTGAGGTGTTTACAAGGTTAATAGTGGCACAATTGTAGAGTGGGTAAAAAATTGGGGGCAAGGCAGGTTCCCTTTAATTCTGGCCCACCACTAACTTAGGCAAATTTGTGTAATTTATCCTAACCTGCCACTACCTCATTTGTTTTTTCCCCTTACTCATCATATTAGGGGCAGAGTGGGGCACGTTACCCTCAAAATTGGCGTTGCCATTGCCAATACTGTCAAATATGGGGCTACATTCAAATTTCCTCAATGGTCTTATGGGTTTTTCACCACGATGTATTCCATATGATTGCTATGTAACGAATTTCTTGTTGCAATATTCTGACCTTCTAATTATTGTGCTAGTCCTTCCAATAAACAAATAGTTGAATGTATTAGCACATATCTAGGAAGCATGGACACGCTAAATAGGGTGCCGTTTGCTTGTCCGACACACCGCAGACATGCCAAAATACGTGTCGGGCACGCCAGGTGGCATGTTCTATTTTTTTATTATTTTTTTAAGCTATGAACACATCGGGGACACGGCTAGAACACGTTTAGAACACGGCGGGGGTATATTTTGTAACTTCAATATAAAATACACGAAAGAGTCCAAATTAAAAACATTTCATCGTTGGAGCTTGTACAGGCCCTAGCTGCTGCTCAGTTAGAGAAAGGGGCAAAGTATGAAGGAGAAAAAGTAACAGCAACACACCACTAGACTTTTTTTCTTCTTGTCTGCGGAAATTTCAGTTCTTCTTCATCTTTTTTCTTCTTCTTCTTCTTCTTCTTCTCCTTCTTTGCCCAGATTTGCTGCTGCTATAATTCTTATTTTTTCCTTCTCCTTCTCTGTCCAGATTTGCTGCTGCTGTAATTCTTATTTTTTTCATCTTTTTTTGTTCTTCTTTTTTTATTCACTGCAAAGCTTTTCCTTTTATGTTTAATGTCATATTGCTTGTTCATGCTTAAGACACTAATGAATCTAATGATGTATTGATGATGATTTTCTTTAACTTGTTTCTTTATTTGTGCTTGATGTATGATGAATTGATGACCTGTTGTCTATTCTATTGAGTATTGACTATTGAATTTTTAGATATTTTTGATGGTATGTGCATGTTATATTTATATACGTGGAAAATAAAATATATAAAAAATTAAAAAAAATTTGCCGTGTCCCCACCGTATCTCTGTCTCCTATTTTTTAGAATTGCCGTGTCCCGTGTCCGTATCTGTGTCCGTATCCGTGTCCGTATCGGTGCTTCTTAGGCACATATATTGTGGCCATTAGTGGAATCATAATACTATTCGAAACACAGTGTTTAAAATGTTTAAAAAGCTGCATCTACAAGACAAAAGTTCAACAGAATGTCATGGTTCTATGATGCAACCTAGTTGGTGCAAGATTCAAGTCTAGTTGTTAGCGGAGTCATTAGATTCTTATCAGGAGTCTTTTTTGAATTATATTACTGTATTTTCTTATTTTCAGATATTGTTGGGGTTCTAGTGATGGAATGGTCTTAAGTTGTTACCATAATGGGATGACATAGATTATATGATAAGTACTTGTTATTATGACTGTTATTATGACGTTGTTACTTCTCCTATGTTCTTTTTTCTCTCTCTTTCTTTCATCTTTTCTATCTTTATCTCACGAAATAAATCAGCATATTTATGTGCCCTATGAGTTGCTCGAATAAATGGTTTTGAGAATTGGGCTGCATCATTGTGACACAAGTTGTTTGGAAAGCACATGTAACATTGTCTAAAGTCAGGGCTTCATTTGCTTGTGTAGAAATGTTTGCAGCAAATTGAATTGTGGTAATAGGAAAGTACTTGATCAGAAAAATTGGATAAACTATTGGAGTGCAATCAGTCCCATAACAATCGTTTTCTGACTAAGAGCCAAAGATCCTCTTGTTTAAAAACTCACGAGTTGTTTGTGTGAATTGGCAGCTGTGCTAAATTGGGGAAGGATTGCTAATGTCATAGTTTGTACTGGGTTTCTTTGAGCATGCGTTTTAGATTTATGGAACTATACTAAGTTTGAAGACATGCCCTGATTTCCCATATTATTATGGTTAAAACCACGAGTCCTTTTTCAAAATTTTTGTTGTTTCCAATGGTTAAACTGCCATAGGATTCTGGGGGTTACCTTCAAGGTGGAACTTACTTGGCTCTCTCTAGATTCCAAGCAAGCGTCTCACTGCAGTGTGCAAAATGTCTTCTAGCATTTAGCACAGTACCTGTAATTACCACTCAATGCTCTGGCATAAATATGTGATAGTTAAAATGCTGTCAGTCTAATTGTGAGATTGCTAAAGGTTGCCTCAAGGCTTCGACATTGGAAGTCAAACTTGTGGGTTGAACATTTCTCAATTCCTATATTGATGTAATTTTGTCCAACAAGAACATATTTCCATTTTATCCATGGAAAGGAAATGACCTTGTTGCTCATTTTATTTATTGGTTTAGCTCACCTTACCAATTTGGTTGCATTGCAGTTGCTGCTGATACCTCTCGCTCATCCATTAGTAATCATGAGAGTCAGCATCATTACCCCTCACAGCAAGTTGTGGTGGAAAATTCTTGTCAATCTCATTGTAGCACAGATGAGAAGAAGTTGGATCCTTTGGCAAAGATCGAGAGTATCCAAATTAAGTTCTTGCGTCTTCTCCAACGCCTTGGGCACTCACAAGACAATCTTGTGGTGGCAAAGGTCTTATATCGGATACACCTTGCAACTTTGATAAGAGCAGGGGAGTCAGATCTGAAAAGAGCGAATCTCAGAAGTGATAGGGCTAGAAAAATAGCAGCAGAGCAAGAGGCATCTGGACTACCTGAATTGGATTTCTCATTCAGAGTCCTTGTCCTAGGGAAAACAGGTGTTGGCAAAAGTGCAACAATAAATTCCATATTTGATCAAACCAAGGCCATGACTGATGCATTTCAACCTGCCACCAACCGCATCCAAGAGATTGTAGGAATGGCCAATGGCATGAAAATATCATTCATTGATACCCCTGGTCTACTGCCTTCCTCTATGAGTACTTTCAGAAGAAATAAGAAGATTTTGTGCTCTGTGAAGAGGTTCGTAAAAAATTCCCCACCAGATATTGTTTTATATTTCGAACGGCTTGACCTGATGAATGTGGGTTATAGTGATTTCCCCCTTTTGAAGCTTATAACTGAAGTCTTTGGTTCTGCAATTTGGTTCAATACCATCCTTGTCATGACTAATTCTTTCTCAGCTCTTCCTGAAGGGCCCAATGGGTATCCTGTCAGCTATGAATCTTATGTGACACGGTGCACAGATTTGATGCAGCATTATATTCAGCAAACAGTTTCAGATTCAAAACTCGAAAACCCTGTACTTTTGGTGGAGAATCATCCTAATTGTAAAACAGATATAACTGGTGAGAAAATTCTTCCGAATGGACAGGTTTGGAAATCTCAGTTTTTGTTGTTATGCATATGTACGAAAGTTCTGGGTGATGTTAATACTATCTTGGAATTACAAGATAGTATTGAACTGGGACCATTGAGAACCCCACGACTGCCTTCTATACCCCATCTTTTCTCATCTTTTCTACGGCATCGCACTGTATTGGGCCGAAGTGGAATGGACAATGATGCTGATGAGATTTCCTTTTCAGACACAGAGGAAGAAGATGAGTATGACCAATTACCTCCTATCCGAATTCTTACAAAATCTCAGTTTGAGAAATTGACTAATTTGCAGAAAAAGGACTTTCTCGATGAGCTGGATTACCGGGAGACCCTATATATGAAGAAACAGTTGAAAGAAGAGTCTCGCAGGCAGAGAGAGAACAAGCTTCGTAAAGATGGGAGTTTGGCTGCTGATGATAATTCTGATAACCAGGAGCCTCTGGAGGCTATTCAGTTACCAGATATGGCAGTCCCTCCGAGTTTTGACTCAGATTGCCCTGTACATAGATATCATTGCCTTGTAACCGGTGACCAGTGGCTTGCAAGACCTGTTCTTGATCCACATGGATGGGATCACGATGTGGGGTTTGATGGGATAAATCTAGAGACAGCTTCAGAAATAGCGAACAATGTCTTTGCCTCTGTCACAGGACAAATGAGCAAGGACAAGCAAGACTTCAGTATTCAGTCAGAATGTATGGCTGTTTATATGGATCCTAGAGGACCCACTTATGGTGTTGGTCTTGATGTTCAATGTGGCGCTAAAGATCTGATCTATACAGTTCACAGCAACGCAAAGCTGAGGTACTTGAAGCACAATGTCACTGAATGTGGGGTTTCGGTGACGTCTATTGGGGACAAGTATTATATTGGTGCCAAGCTTGAAGACTGTGTCTCAGTTCGGAAGAGACTGAAGTTATTGATGAATGCTGGTTGCATGGGGGGTCTTGGACAAGTAGCTTATGGTGGGAGTTTGGAAGCCACCTTGAGGGGCAATGACTACCCTGTGAGAAATGACAGTGTGAGTCTAACAATGACAGTCCTCTCATTTAATAAAGAGCTGGTCTTGGGTGGGAATTTTCAGTCTGACTTCCGGCTAAGTCGAGGAACAAGAATGTCAGTTAGCTCCAATTTGAACAGCCAGAAAAAGGGTCAGGTTTGTGTAAAAACAAATAGCTCTGATCATGTGGAAATAGCTCTCATTGCAGTTGTGTCAATTTTCAGGGCCTTGCTACAGAGAAGGGCCACTAATAGCAGGGAAACACTGGAGACAGGATAATATTCATTTTGGTTTTCTGGTAATGGGTTTGTTCAGCTCAGAGGCAGAGCTTTCATAGCAGTGCTGTCTGTATCTGGAACCTTTGTAGGAGTAATTTTCCGCTGCCCAAGAGAAGAAATGAGTATCGAGTTTCCAAGGAGTGTAATAGATGCCTATTTGGTTGGTGTTGTGAAAGTCTAGGAAGGCTATTTTTAGTTCCAACTGGTTTGGTTGACATATTCTGATCCGTTTGTGAGAGATGACCATTTTGTAACCTTGGCACCTAAGCATAGCTTTTTGCTTCAGTCAGAGTCTAAACCGACGGAGTTGAACTCTCTCTCTCTCTCTATCTCTCTCTCTCTCTTGGAAGTTGCAAAAGAAGGGTACTCTTTACTTATCCTCGCCATTTTTGAGTAATAACCAGTCATTCTTACCGGTGACCTCAAGATTGTTATAGTAATAAGTCCTGATCTGGCTGCTGGTGGTGACCACAGAGGTTTTTATCAGGTATACTGAGGTGATAATTGTATAGAACATCATGGAAGAGTAGTCTTTTTTGTGATTCTTGTAATAGGTAGAAATGAGAGGTGAACAAAATTCTTTTCTCCAAGTGAGAAAACTGTTGTTGAGCTCCATTTTTGTGTAATGGCACTGAATCATTTACACTGTTGATGTCTTTTTATATCTACTGTGCCCTATGTATCACCTTATTCTTTGATCTTGTGATTATTGATTGCTCTTGGAGCATCACGTTACCGTTGCTCCTCTTCTCACAATGCATTGGGTTATTCATTTCATAGGTGGGTCTAGTAGGTGTGTTTAGACTCACCTAGCAAGGCCATTCACTATTTTGTAAGAGAAGGAGCAAGAGTGACGTGATACTCCAAGAGCATTGAATAAATTTTTTTAGCACAGACCTGAAAATTGAACTCTATGCAACTAGGATTTTGTTATATTGGAAGTGCTAACTGTGCTGTCCTCTGGATAGGGATGACTTTGCCATAATTGCAGTGTTTGCATTCAAGTTCTGTTAAATGTTTGGTCACATGTCACACGGGAAATGCCAATCACCAAGACATTGATAAGGAAAACCCCAGTTTAGATGTTGAACTTTCATGTTGTGGAGTAGCTCTGTTCTTGGAAATGCTAGCTGTTAATATGTAGATTTCATTGTTATCCTCTGGTGAAAAAAGGCGTTTTGTGATGCATTTGCACAGGACATGATCAAGCAATTGAGTCTCAAGCCTACTTCCAGGAAATTCCTCCAACAAGATAGTCATCATTTTACTTCTTTCATATATATGTGTATATACATATATATATATATATATATATACTACCAGTAAACTCGTGCTATGTATGGGAATAAGAAAGAAATAAAAGTTAGCTTAGAAATGTATTTTTTATTTAAAATATGTTAACATTTAATTATTTTATAAATTTATGAAAAATATTAATATTTTGTATATGCATTTTTACGTACATATGTTACCTACCAAATTAGAAGTTTATTACCAAGAATATATTATTGGAAAAGAATCTTAAGAATAGTCCTTTTCTAAGATTAAAAATACTTGCTATATTAAATTAAAGTAATACAAAAAAATTATTCACAATGGACAAAAATTGAGGTGTCAACTTAAGTTTTTCCAAGAGGATACCACAGAAATATCTGAATAGGTGGAATTCTAACACATTTGCTACAAAATCTAACAATAAATTAATTCGTTTTGACCCAATCATAAATGAATAGATCTTAATTATAAATGTTTGGTTTAAAACATTAACCATTATAAATTAGTTAGGTTATACATGCCACATTTAAATTAGAGTTATACATGACGTAATCATAAATGAAGAAGTTTCAATTATATTATTACATCTAATAGCAGGAATCTCCTTTACCTAAGTTTTTTGATATCATTCATGTATAAGGAGTCAATACAAATTAAGGTGGAAACAAAAATAAGATATAACTTTAATAGACACATGTACATATTTAAATTTTGAAATGTGGCTCACTTGGCATATTGTTACCTATATTTGTATATTTCATTTGGAAAAAAGTAACAATAAAAGATTGAATTATTTTTAAGGAAAATAAAAATATTTTTATTCATTTTGTTTTATTCAAAATTATTTTTATTTTTCTTGTAAATTTTTTTAAAGAGGTGTGATTTGATATAGTAAAAGAAATGATAAATTGCTAATAACTTAACAATTGTGTACTTTCTATTTTCTATATTTAAGGAAAGATTTTTAAGACAGGATCCTAATTAAAGGAAATTTGAAAATCATACTATATCAATTTATTAATTTTTTTTGTAAAATATAGAAAGTAAACAAATTTAGAAAGGATTAATAATAGTATCACACACGTATTTTTTATTTTTTAAAAATAAAAAATTAGAAAAATGGATTGAAACTTTCAACTTCAAAGTCCTTCTAACCAATATTAAATATTATTTTTATCCTTCTAAATAGAAAAATTAAAGGGATTTGAATGCAAAATTCCACATTTCTAAATTAAAGGAAGAACTTCCTAAAATAATAAAAAGAGGACATTTAAGGAAATTTAAAATATGAATTCTAATATTTTTTAAAAATTGGTAACCATAAATATTAATATTAATATGTAAAAGTTAAATTATTAGATTGGGTCTTTCAACTTTAAAGATCCAATAACAATGTAGTGCAACAATATCTACTCTAGGTTTGAATAAAAACAATCCATAAGTAAATTCAAATGTACATAAATATAAATTCAGCTAATATCTAAGTTGTAAGAACCTAGAACATTTTGGAAAGGGGCCATATTTTAGCAATTTAAAAAGACTATTAGATTTAGTGACCATATTGGTTTTAAAGAATTAATAATAACACATTTATGTAGATTTTGGATATTATCTTGAATGTTCAAAGCTACTATATTGAAAATATGTCAAGCTAAAATAACATTACCATATTATTTAAATGACCAATGAGTTCATGACATGTATATTTATTTATTTTTTAAATTCAAAAATTTGAAAAAAAAGAATCAAGACTTTCAAGCTCATTGACCTAACAACCTATTGGCATAATCTATACTTTATATTATAGCAATAGGTTATTGGGTCTTTGATGTTGAAAGATTCAATCCAATTTTTTTAGTTTTTTGAAATTTTAAATTATTAATATTATATTTGTCTTAATAACATTGGTTTAACCATAACATATAGAAAATTTTTCTTTTTATTAAGGATTAGTAAATCTTTGCTAAAACTAAAGTAAACTTATGTTACTTTGAAAATTTTTACCTAAAATTCCAAAATATTAGAATTTTTATTTTACATTTCCTTATATTTCTCTCTTACAATTTTAGAAAGTTCTTCTTTAAATTGAAAAGGACATTACTATTGTTATTTTCAATTTCCTTTAAAATTCTCTCTTATAATTTTAGAAATTTATTCCTTAAAATTCAAAACTATCCAATTGTGTATTTAAATTCTTTTAATTTTTCTTTTTAGATGTACAAATACCCATAAATCTATATCGTAAAATTTTGCAATTGTTATGAGGCCATTGAGATTAAAACATTCAACTCTTTATTTTTACTTTTTAATTTTAAATTATCATATCAAAATTTATACAAAAATTTATTAATCACTACCACAAATGTCCCTATTCCAAAATGTCTAATTTTGTGGCTCCAAATTATGACTAGATAAATGAACCATTTAAAAATTAAAAAAAACTATCCCTGATATATTATTTTTCACTCTTAGCATCTTACTTGCTTAGATTTCCTGCCCTCAACTATAAATAGAAAATAGCAATAAAAATAACCCTAAAGTTTTTCTCTCCAGTTTTACATATATTATCAGTTATTCATATTATATCTATCTATCTATAACAATTGATTATGATGTCTTTGAAGCTAAAAGTCCTGATTTAACTTTTGAGCTTATTAGATTATCTTTAAATTTTTTTCTATATTGACTTTTGATTAATATGACAAGTTAATTAAAATTCTTTCAAATATGATCTTTCACAAAATGTTAATAAAACTAAAAATAATTTAAGGTATTAATTATTTATCATTTTTTATTTTTTTATTTGTTTATTTAATAAATCTCTTATTATTGGTCAATTTGCTTTTGGTTTGAAATACTTATCAATCGCATCTCTTCAAATATGTTTAAAACCAATAATTAAAATAAATATAAATTTTGCCAAGCCTCAATGAAATTTAAGATATAATATTTATTTTTTTCAATTAAAGAAAAATGCATATACTTTTGAGTATTTAAAAGTGACAAAGTTATCTAGCATTAGTAACTAAAATGGCCCATAGGCAAATTTTTTAATTCTGTGTAGGTTAATATGAAACTATTTTTAAATTTTTTATTTATTTTTATATTTTTACTGGCTTCACAATTATTCTATTTTTAAAAACATTTAATAAAAATAAAACAAAATTTTTTAAGTATGTTATAAATAATAAGGAAATAAAAAGTATTTCAAGTATTTTAATTATGTGACTCTAATATAATCTATAATCTTAATTTTTAGTAAGCTTGGCAGTGAATAGTACAATAATTTTGAAAATTTTGTTTATGATATGTATGCACAAAATTAGGCTAAAATTTATCACTAGCAACCCTAACGAGCCTCTATGAAGCTTATTTATTATTTATATTTTGTTTTGCTGTTATTTAATTTAAAGGATGCCTTATGTATGCTTTTTACATAAAATTGAATTAATATTATGTTATAGATTTAGCAATATTTAGTTAAGTCAAACTTACAAGTAATCTAAACATTAATGATAAGTCAAATCTCTCTTACTTAAAGTTCAAATTATTTCTTGGTAAATTTTTAGCTTTATGTGATAATGGTAAGTTTAAGAATATAAAGTTTATTTATTATTTTTATAAATATTTTATTTTCCTGTGTATAGCACGTATTCATTACTAGTATATAGTATAGATATATGTATAGAATGAGAGATTACTTTTATAGGTAAAAGTATCATCAATGGCATAAAGGATGCTAGTAGAAATATCACCGCCACCACAGCCTTAGAGCATCTCCAACCCACTTTCAAATCTTTAAATTTGAAAGTGGGTTGCAAATTTTGCCCTCTAACCCACCTTCATTTCTTTTAAAATTTGAAGAAATGAAGGTGGTCTTGGTATGGGGCCTTCAAATTTGAAGGTTCTCCAAAATATTTGAAGGCCCCTTCATTTAACTAATCATGTAGGGCCAAAGCACTAATTATGTGGGACCCTTGTACTAATAATTGTTTTAAGTTTAAAAAATGCACTATTTATTATTTAAATAATATTTTAATAAATATTTAATTTAAACTTTCAATTAATTCATTAATTTTTTTACTTTGTTAAATATTTATTTAATTTGAGATTTTTTTATATGTGGAATAAATCAATTATTTATATTTCACTTGCTTTTATTTATCTTGAAATTATTATTTATATATGAAATTAAAAATTCTTTTTGTTCTACTGCTTATTTATTTATACTAAAATTATTTTAATCCATGGAATCAATGAATTCTTTTTTTATGTTACTACTCCACCTTTTCACTTTGTTTTTTTTTTTTTTTTTTTTTGCAAATTTAAGAATTAACCAATCTATTTCTACTACCTTCCAATAACAATTAAAATTTCAACATCCATTGAAAATAGAAAATAATTTTGACTAGAATAATAACAAAAATATTACATAAAAATGACATTTCTTAATCATTCACTAATGCTTGGAGAAGCGTCACGTGAAACAAGCATATATATTTTCCATAAATGCTCAATCAATGCAATTTGAAGTGCGTAATAAGCTTCTTTATTTTTTATTTGCTTATGTTGAGTGAGAAATTGTTGGAATTGTTCTGTTTCATCTACCACCATATTAATTTCTTGGAGGAGAATAAGATTCAGATCGGCGACACTCCCATAAATATCATGTTCATCCTCGACGATCATATTGTGCATTATGATGCATGCCGACATAACATCATGAAGTACATGTTTCTCCCAAAAACGTGCTGGTCTCTTAACAATGGAAAATCGTGATTGGAGAATGCCAAATGCTCGCTCCACGTCATTTCAACATACTTCTTGCATCATTGCAAAATACTGTTTCTTGATACCTTAGGGTTTAGTGATAGTTTGGACAAGAGTTGACCACTTAGGATATATACTATTAGACAAATAATAACCAACATCATACTCAGTGCCTTGGATGGTATAATGAGATGACTGCAAGACATTAATGTCATTATTAGAGCCTAGCAGTCCAAAGTATGCATACCATATCCAAAGATCATAAGATGCCACTGCCTCGAGAATGATAAATGGGTGTCCATGACGACCAGAGTATTGTCCAACCCAAACTGTTGGACAATTTTTCCATGCCCAATGCATGCAGTCAAGACTCCCCAACATTCCTGGGAAGCCACGTTCTTCACATTTGGACAATAGCCTTGCAACATCATTAGCATTTGGTGATCTTAAGTATACCTCCCCAAAGACCTCTACAATTGCACGACAAAACCTTTTCATACAAAGAATTGAGGTGGGTTCACCAATTCTTACATATTTGTTAGTTGAATCTGCTGATGCTCCATACGCCAGCATTCGAAAGACAGCTGTTACTTTTTGCAAAGTAGACAATCCCAGTCTACCAAGACCGTCTTTTTTCTGTATAAAATGGTTATCATGACCTTTGATTGCTGCAACAATACGGAGGAAGAGACTCCTGCACATTTGAAAACATCTACGAAATAAAGTCTCCCCATATGTAAGGTTTTTAGAAAAGTAGTCATTCCATAGTCGAGTATACCCTTTTTCCCTCCCATGGTTGATCACTATATGTCTAGGAATTGAGCATTTCTTTTTCGGTTGGTTGTCCTATTGGATAGAGTCAGCTATGAGATGATTGTTGGATGCACACAAATGCATTAACAATGCTTGCTCCTCCTCCCACTCTGTTATTTCTTCTGCATAATTAGGGGAGGATGGTATACAAGTATTTTCTTCTTCAAGACCTAATGGGTCTGCTCTGGAACTCATTTTGAGATAAGATGGTAAAGTAAACTGGATGAATTATTTATTTTATAACCCCATCTCCAACATTGGATTCTCTAACAATCGCTTGACAAGTCACATCGGTTATTACACTCTATCCAACCTCTGTCATGACAAATTACATCGTGTCATTACATTCTATCAGACATTCGTCATTACACTTTATCCAACCTCTGTCATGACGTCGGTCATTATACTCTATCCAACCTCTGTCATGATAAGTCATGTCTATTATTAAATTCTATCCAACTTCTGTCATTACACTCTATTCAATCTCTATCATGAGAAGTCACGTTGATCATTACACTCTATCCAACCTCTGTCACGATAAGTCGCGTCTGTCATTACACTCTATCCAACCTCTGTTGGTATATTCTATCCAACCTCTGTAACGATAAGTCACGTCAGTCATTACACTCTATCCAAACTCTATCACGATAAATCATGTCGGTCATTACACTCTATCCAACTTCTGTCATGATAAGTCACTGTCATTACACTCTATCCAACCTCTGTTATTATACTCTATTCAATCTCTGTCATGACCAGTCACATCGGTCATTACACTCTATCTGATATCTGTCATGATAATTCGCATCTATCATTACACTCTATCCAACCTCTGTTGTTACACTCTATCCAATCTCTGTCATGATAAGTCATGTTTATCATTATACTCTATCCAACCTCTGTTATTACACTCTATCTAATCTCTATCATGAGAAGTCACGTCGATCATTACATTCTATCAAACCTCTGTCACGATAAGTCACGTCTGTCATTACATTCTATCCAACCTACGTTATTACACTCTATCCAACCTCTGTCATGATAAGTCACGTCAGTCATTACACTCTATCCATCCTTCATCATGATAAATCACGTCGGTCATTACACTCTATCCAACATCTGTTATGATAGGTCACTGTCATTACACTCTATCCAACATCTGTCATGATAAGTCACTGTCATTACACTCTATCCAACATCTGTCATGATAAGTCACTGTCATTACACTCTATCTAACCTTTATTATTACACTCTATCCAATCTCTATCATGACAAGTCACATCAGTCATGACACTCTATCCAATATCTGTCATGATAAGTCACGTCTATCATTACACTCTATCCAACCTTTGTCACGATAAGTCACGTCCATCATTACACTCTATCCAACCTTTGTCACGATAAGTCACGTCTATCATTACACTCTATCCAACCTCTGTTATTACATTCTATCCAACCTCTGTCATGATAAATCACGTCAATCATTACACTTTATCTAACCTCTGTCACGATAAATTACATCGGTCACTACACTCTATCCAACCTCTGTTATTACACTCTATCCAATCTCTGTCATGACAAGTCACATCGGTCATTACACTCTGTCCAACATCTGTCATGATAAGTCACGTTTATCATTACACTCTATCCAACCTCTGTTGTTACACTCTATCCAACCTCTGTCATGACAAGTCACGTATGTCATTACACTTTATCCAACCTCTGTCATAATAAGTCACGTCTATCATTACACTCTATTGATTACACTCTAAAAAGTGTAATCTAAAGTCCCTAAATAGTTGTTGTTAGTCCAGTTAGGTTGTATATATGTTATATTTTAGCATAATAAATGTCTTAATGAGTGATTGTGGGTTTTGTGCAGGAAAACGGGCAAAAAGTGGAGAGAAAAGGCCAAATTGTGCAGTTTACCGTACGTACGGTGGTCCAACTGTACGTATATTCATTGGCTCCGACCGTACGCACGCTCTCATCTCCAGATCAAACTTCAGAGAAGGGGTTTTTTGTGTAGGCCTCACCGTACGTACGGTGGTCCAACCGTACGTACGGTATATGACCACGTACGTACGCCTGCAACACCAGAACAAACTTCAGAGAGGGCATTTTTGCGTAGGCCTTACCGTACGCACGGTGGTACACCCGTACGTACGGTATGTCCCACCGTACGTACGGTTCCGGCCCTGTATGAGCGATTTTTGCAGCTTTATCACTTAAAGGATGACGCGAATTCTGTACTAATCATCAGTTATAGCATAGATTTTTCTGTGAGGATAGATATAGAGAGAGAAAGTGGGTTAGATATAGATTTCTTGTATTTTCTTACATTTTCTCGTGCTTTCCTTGTAACCAAACACCCGTTTCTTCTTAATTCAATGAGAAATATTCAATTACTCTTGCTATCTCTTATGGAATCAAGTAGCTAGACTCTTCCTTGGATGCAATTGTGAAGATCTACCAAGAATCTTCAAGGTTTTCAATGGAGGTATATACACTTCAATGTTTCATCTCTTGAATTCTTCAAATTCATATCAATTGCGTTGTAATTCCTTAGAAAACTTAGATTCATAATCACTTTTGGTAATTTCTATGCACAATTCCTAAATTGGTATAGGCATTGCACAAATTATGATTTGAACCTAAGATTCTTAGCAATTGATCATCAATTACAACCAATTGAGCATGAATCCCCGCTTATATAGTCTAAATCTTCCGAATTAAGGTTCCGCGGAGTGAATCCTTAATTTGAGTTATAAAATCCTCCATTGAGACACTTGTAGAGAATTGGTAGATTTGATCAATTGTATCCAAACCCCTTTCATTAATTGCCACAAATTTAGTATAATTGTTTTCAATTTCAATCCTAATTAGTTTAGTTTAGTAAATCACCACCTCTCACCATTCAATGATTTTTGGTCTTATTTTTAGAATAGTTTCAATTTGCTAAGTAATTCACTAATTCATCCCATTTGTTGTGTGTTTTGACTTGTGTCACGCCTATATTTGGCTCGATCCTTTGGGAGAACGATACCGGTCCTTGCCGGTTTTTACTTCGATCGACACCCGTACTCTTGCGGGGAAAGCTCAAAATCAACGTGCATTTGAGAGCGGAATCAAGTTTTTACACTCTATCCAACCTCTGTTGTTACACTCTATCCAACCTCTATCATGACAAGTCACGTATGTCATTACACTCTATCCAACCTCTGTCATAATAAGTCACGTCTATCATTACACTCTATCCAACCTCTGTCATGACAAATCACGTTGATCATTACATCTGTCATTACACTCTATTCAATGTCTACTTATCTATTTAAACTCTTCTCTAGCAATGTCTTCTACTTCTGTATTAAACTCTTTCTTTACCAATGTCTTCTAGTGCAAGTTGTCATATTCATGGGAAAGCCTTCTCAATTGAAGAAGACATACTTCTATGTAATGCATGGCTTGAGATTTCTCAAGATCCCATATACGAGATTAATCGGAAAAAAGAACAATTGTGGGAGCATATTCATGAATTTTTTGAGAATCATAAACCAAACAGCAATCGAACACTGAAATCTCTCTCATGCCGTATGAGTTTAATTATGAAGGCCATCAACAAATATCGAGGATGCATTCGTCAAGTTGAAAATCTTAATCAAAGTGGTGCTTCTGAATTAGATATTGTGAGTATTTATTATGCAATTTATTATGAGATGAATATGTAAACCACTAAATATGTTTTTAATTAATTTTGACTCATTTTGTGCTTTTTGTAGTTGAATAATGCCACACAAGATCCGGACGAGAAAAAAGGGTTCATATTTGATCACGTGTGGCCTATTCTAAAGGAAGCCGAGAAGTGGGCCGATGCCATTCTCAAACAACGACAACGAGTGAAGTATTCCGAAGGGTCTTAAATAGAGACTCCTACAACCGAATCTCCAGAAATACCATTCTCTGTTGACTTGAATGCAAATTATGAGCAAGTGTCGGTTGAAATGCATATTGATTCTTCTAGCTGCCCTACGAGAAGGAAGAAAGAAAAGACGAGAAAGGTTGGAAGCTGATAAGAATCAACTCCTTGCCAAAATGTATGAGGGAAATAACGAAATCCTTGAGATATTCAAGAGATGGGAAATGAAAAGAGATGAACGGTTTGCTCGAATGGAGAAGGACTCAAAGATGCATTACCAAGTCATGAAGTTACAAGCTAAAAATGAACGTTACAAATTACAGCTTGAACGTGAAAAACAAGAGAAAGAAATTATGGAGAAAGACTATGATTCAATAACTGACCCACTCGAACGTAAATATTTTTCAGGAAAAAAAATAGAAATTATTGGAAAAATGACTCATGATTCCCAAATAGGTGGATCATCTTCTAGTTTTAGTCATAGTAATTTTAGTAGCTTTAGTCATCATGAAGGTCGGTATGGAGGAGCAGACTTGCCACCTTATTAGTGTTTGTAATTTTAATTTTTTAAGTCTCATTTTATGTGTTTTAATTAGTTCTTCATTGTATTTTAATTTTTGTCAAATGTATTTCATTAGTTTGCAATGGGGTTTTTGTTTTTTTTAAATTTTTAATGTAATTTAATTTATAATTTCATGGGTAGATTATTTAGTTTAAAAAATATTAAATAATTTAATTTTAATTAAATATTTGGAAAATAATTACAATTTAAATTAAAATATGATAATAAATAATTATATTTTGAATAAAATAGGAGTACAATATGTAATTTTTAACTTTTTTTATATAAAAGAATAGTGATTTGAAGAATAAATAGTAAAAGAAAGATTGAGTGTGTTGGAGTAATAATGTAAAAAAGTGAGATTTATAAATTTTAAATTTAAAAAAAATATCAAAATAAAGATAAATTTAAAGTCTTTTAGTTGGAGATGCTCTGATGATGTGTTTCTATACATAAAATATCCACAGATAAGCTTCTACTTGAAGCAACCATACCAGTGATACCACCGCCTTATGTGTTTCTATATATAGACGGAAAATGCACCGTAAAAATGCAATTTATACAAAGAAATTAATTGCATTTCACCGCCTTCAATGCTAGCCAATCAAATCGTTCCACCACTCCTGCTACAGAATTCGGCCAGACCCTACATAAGTACCACCCAGTGCCCACCTCTAAAAGTTTGCTTCTACTTGAAGCAACCGTACCACCGCCGTATGTGTTTCTATACATAGACGAGAAATGCATGGGCAGTTCAAATTGAGAGCCCCACTACAGCACACAAAAAACTCCGAAAACAATAAGAAGAAGGTACGGCTTTTTAAACCCAGTTCTTATATTAAGCTGCTTTTGCCTTGTATTATATTAGTAAAAGGCGAATGTGCAACAGTTTTCTTTCTTTTTCACTTTTTTTGTTATTGGATGCATTCAATATATTGGGATTTTTACACGCTATGCTTGAAAAAATCTGTCAATTTTGTAGATATATAGTAGTTATACTGTTAAGTAAAAGAAAACGTGGGATAGTATGTATAAGAATGACTTGATTGATGTTTATGAAGATTGAATGTTATAAACCAGGACGTGTGGATGTTTATATCTTGTCAATGGAAAAAATTTGTGCTTATTGATAGGATATCTTACTTACAGAAAATGAATTCACATGATACAAAAAGTACGGGTGTCAAGTTATTGATTCAAAATATTACGGGTTCATTTGATACAGTTTTTTTGTTAAATTTTTTTAAGCTTATAAGTAATTAAAAAAGTCAAATTTTTTTAATTTTTTTGCTTTTCTGACTTTATTTTAGCAAAAGATAAGCAAAAAAGTAAAAATAGAAAAGCAAAAGAGCCAAATTTTTTTAGTTTTTTTTGCTTATAAGTTTAAAAAAAAGTTAGTCAAAAAATTGGTACCAAACGGCCCTACATAACAAGTTATTTTTATATCTTTGAGTTGTGATGTCAAATAAGGAGAAACAAAAGATAAAAAGGAAGAAAGTGAACTAGCGAAGGATACACAAAATGTGATAGAAAAAGGTTTCGAAGCACATTTAGATGATTTAAAGTAAAAATTGTCTACCACAAAAGGAAAACATGTTTATGTTATTACCTTTAGAAAAAAACAATTTGACTCATACACACATGTTAGTTAGGTCGAAGTGAATCCATATCAGTGATGATCGAAATAATCATGTACTACCAAAGGCAAGTGTATGAGCTTTTGATAAACACTTCTAAGATGTTGAGTATATTCTCTCTCGCAATTTCCAAAATTAATTGTCTCTATTAACAGACATACGAAAGTCAAGCCAACATCACCCATATGCATGCATCTACTGCGAAACTGCTTACGGAATATATCTCTGGATCAAAAATTTGAGGTACAAGTTCAAATGCTAACAATTTATATCAATTTTTAATATATATAATGCTTATGGATAATGATGTATTCGTTATGCAAGAAATGCCTATGAGCTGGTAGACTTGAGAGCAATTTCCATTTGTTGATTTTTCTACTTCATTATAATGAATAATGCTGTATTCCTTACACATGAATTATCAACGAGCTGAAAGACAACTTGAAAGCAATTTCTGTTTATTGGTTTTTCTACGTCATTATAACATAGTTATCAAAATGAGAAGCGGAAGCGGAAAACGTTAAGAGAAACTAAAACAGAAAACGCAGCCAAAAAATATAAGGAGAAACGGAAAGCGGAAAATGATTGAAAAAACTTAATACGAAACTTTTTCGAAACTCAAAGGAAAAAAACTTAGTGAAAACTTTTGGAAAACTTAGTAAAATTTTTAGAAAAACTTAGTAGAAACCTATGCAAATAATTTCATAAATACTTAGTTAGAATTTAAGTGAAAAAATGTATAAAAATTAATATTTTAAATTTCCGAAGCATTTTCCAAGAGTTTTTCCTAAGTTTTCTAAGAGTTTCCGTTAAATATCCTAAGAATTTTCTAAGAGTTTCCCAAACGTTTCATAAACTTTTACTCCGCATTTTCGAAACGTTTTCTTGAATTTTTTAAACAAAATTTTGTACCCGTCCTAAAAACGCGTTTCCGAAAAAACTCGTTTTCGCCTCCCAAACGAATTTCCGTGCAACTATACATTATAATTGGTAATTGAAAAATATTACTTTATGAAACATTTTGTGTATCATATTTGGTAATTTATAATATTTTGACATATAAAAGTATGTATAAATTCTATATTCAATTAATATACAATTTATTCACTTATTACTCTAATATAATAAAAAGTGACCGCTAGTGTATATATATATATATGTGTGTGTGTGTCGCTCTGGCCGTTAAAATCAGCTGACCCAAGTCTAAAAGCACAATAATTTTTTGGTTTTTTGGTTTTTCAACAATCAGGGTTATTTAAATTAATTTACACGTAATTCGATTAAAAAGCAAGTAATCGGGCTAAGATATTCACAAGAATTTCATTTCTTGTGATTAACCGTTGCTTAGTGCAAGAATTGAACACTTGACCCTCCCAAGAGCGCTCGCTCCTCAGGTTAAAACACAATAATTTGAGTATTAAAAACTTGAATGATTGAATCAATGTAATGCAATTTATTCAGGATTTTCTTTACAGCATTAAATACATCGAAAATTACACCAATCCAAAAATATATTAATAAGAATCACAAGAATCAAAATAACGATAAATTTCTACAATTTGAATATGGATTCTTCTCCCCAAATTTCTAAGGTGAAGAACCCCACAAAACCTCAGCAACGATGGTGGCAGCCTCCGCGTCAGAAACACACGCCTCCCTCACTCTCTTCAGTATCTCCTGCTTGAACGCCCTCTTCTCTCTCTGTCTCAACCCTTCCCCTACCTCCAGCTGCACTGCAAACCTCGCAACACAGCTCGCAAATGGGTGGCTCTCCAAGAACCTCCTCTCTCTACTCTCTCTCTTCCCCGACTTACCCTCAACCTCACCTTCCTCTCTCTCCTCCCATTTCCCCACCTCTATCAAATCCCCTCCCAGCTCCGACCTCTGCAACTCCACCAGCCTCTTGATCAAATCCCCTCTCATCATCTCATCAATGGCTTCTTTTCTCCCGAAATACCCGATTTCGAGCACGCAATTCATTCCCATTATTCGGATTGACAAGTCCTCGGAGTTCAGGAAATCGATGATTTTTGGAATGTTTCCGTTGGAACCGATCTCATCTACTAAGGGGCTTTTGATCGATTTGATCAGTGAGCATACTACTTTCAGAGACGACGGAGAAGAGATACAAATTAGGGCACGAATCGTCTGGCCCATCAAAACCTGCCCGACGAACACGTCCTTGTTGAACCTTATCAACCCTGCAATGGCGAAAGCGACCTGTTCTCGGACCTGATTCGAGTTCTGCAAATTACAGAGGACCGATTCGAGCTCCGAGAACACCTTCGACTTGAGAATCAAATCTTGTAGCTCGTGATTGAACCCCTTTCCGAGCCTGTTCACAAAATTGATCAACAGAAGGATTAAGGTTTGCTCACTGTCGGAGGACAATTCCGGCGAGCGATGCAGAGCGCGCGCGAGGTTCTCGATGCTCTCGCGGTCAATCCAGGCCTGGATTTCCAACTCAATTGAGCCGGCGACACGGGAGATCTCGTGGGTCGAGACCCGCCGGGCCAGGAACGATTTGAGCCCGAGCCGGGCTCGGGATTTCTCTAGAGTGTCAACGATGGTCTTGAGGTATGTGAGGTGGTTCGATAAGGTGGAGAGACAAGGGTCGTTGGAGAGGATAGAGTCGGCCTCGGTCTCGAGCTCGAGAAGGGCTTTAATGGCGGACGAGTTGGAATCGGCCGATTTGGTACTACTTGGGTTGGATTGTAACTCGTGCGAGGCTTGTTTGAGAGCTTCCAAGACTTTGAGGACTTGCTGGTTCTCTTCCTTAGTAGCTGGTTCCTCCATTGCCGCTGCTTTAGAGAGAGACAGAGCGAGGTGGATTCACTGGGCTGAGCTCTAAGTTCTAACGACACGGCTTCCTATGTACAGAGCATTTCGTCCGCGAACGAGATAGTTACCGTTACCGGTAACCACCGGTTACAAAAATTTTAAATGATAAAAAATATATCTGAAACTATCATTTTAAAAAATAATTATTTATGGCGAAAGTTTTCACATAATATTTTTTACGAATAAAATTTTCCTTTATGATTTTATTGCACTTCAATTTGTTTAAAGAGTTGGTTATATCTATAAATTTTTTTTATCATATTTATAACTAGTAATAAAATATCAATAGAGAAGGTATATAAGTATGGATATATTGCAAAATGCTAATATCGTTTTGGAAAATTGTCAAATTATTAAAAATATTGTTAAATAATATAACGTAACGAGTCTTCAAAACCCAACTATATATCGCAGATATTGCGAATATTTTCTCTCTTAAATGATATGGGCCACTCATGTGTGAGAAGTGTGACAAATAACTCTTTATTACTGTTTGATCTATTGTTTGAATTAAATTATTTAATATTTTAAATTCGCTAATTTGCTAAAAGTGAAATTTCTTTGGCTTTAACTTAATAATTGAATTATATACAGAATGTTTTAGTGAGTTTTATATGACTTTCATATTTTTCATGTGAATTGTCTTGAATATTCAAATTAATTTAATCATTCTTGGACTCTATTATGTTAAAAAAAGTAAGCACCTTACTAGGACAAATACTTTCAGGGCCACTTGACAATGCAGGAGTTTTTTTTTTATCCGATTTTTCCCCTGTTCGCATGAGAAAAATGACTATATATAAAAATGATAAAAAAGAAAAAACCATAGAGTGTGCCCCATCATGCTTTTTTTTTTTTCTTCTTTTCTCTACTTTTATTAAGTGCTGAATTTGAAATCTCATAAAAACAATTCATCCAAACTATTAGAGGTTTTTTTTGTTAAATTGTTAGCCATCAACTCCTTCAAACGTTTAATTTGTAAGAGAAATAAGTGACTCTATTATTTATATCTTCAACACGTCCCATCACATGTGGCCAAGTACTTATAAGCTAGTCAAACAAGTGCAAGTATAATAATTAGAGGTAATCTAGGCACAGCTGCAATGATTGGACCATCGCCAACTAATGTGATCCAAATTAACTAGGGTCCATCAGCTGTTGGTGGATCCCAATTAATGTATAACTAGTGGACTCCAGCTAACGTGGATCACTTCAGCTGGCGATAATCCAACCATCGCAGCTGCAATTAGCATCTGCCTAATAATTATTGAATAGGCAATGAAGTTTGAACATGCCTCACTAAATTATTGACCATCAACTTATTTAGAAATTTAAACTATTAGAAGATGGGTTAATTATTTATAAGGTTATGTTGTATAATAAAAAAATTTTGTGCAAAATAATGTAATTGCATGAGTCTTTCACATTAAAACAAATAAAACACCTATCATAATAATATTTAATTACAAATATATAATTATCTTGTCATTTTAGTAGGCCTTTTTTTTTTGTAGGAATTTTTTGAAAAATTAGTGTTTTCCTTATTTATAAAAATATGTTTATTATCTGCATGGTTGGTGGCCAGCATATCACACGGTTGCCTTCAAGAATCTAGTACCACACGCCAAAGACCAAAAATCTTTCCACAGAATCCACACGCAATAGTTTGAATATTCCCCATTTTTAATAAGAAGCATCTTGGAAACTTCATTTGTATCCGCGTTTTTGTAAAGCTTTGGAGTGTTGTGGGTTGCCTTTTAGGCCACGTTTGGGATTATAAACATTATAAATTGAGCAAAGGATAATTTGTAATTTAGTATTCAATTTGAATCTTCGAATTACTTATAAGACTCTTTAGGTTTATTTAATTTGTTTTATAGAAATAGAAGATCATGTCTAAATTGATTCACCCAACTCCCTTTTACGTAATTAAATGTGGATAAAGTTAGATACAAAATTATTAGTCCAATTTCATGACCGAATCCCATGTACGTTTTATATGAGTGTGATTTAGGCTAAATAATGATATTATTTGACCATGTATTTCGGGGAATTGGCAAAATGCAAGAAAAGTAGAGGTTAGAACATTCGAATCTAAGCATCTATCCAAGAGAATATGTCACGAAAACCATGATTGAGTATAAAATAATGCTTCTTCTCTTGTCATTTTATACTTTTTTTTCTTCTCTCAAAATATTACTTTTTTGAGTTTGGAAAATTTTGGTTTTTTGTGAGTTGATAAGCCCACTCTAGAGTCAGTGTCACGATCCCAAATTAAATAAGAGGAGGAAGACATTGGATCATATAAAGGGAGTAGGCAGTTTCACCTAAAAACTTAAGTTTTTGAGTTGAATAGCAAGCTCTCGGCCCGTGGCAAGTGGTATCAAAATAACCCAATTCCTGATTTGATTTTACACAAAATGTTGGGCATCACGAATTTGGGTGGGGGAGTATGTCATAATTTCATATTAGATAAGAAAAATGAGGTCTTGGATCATATAAAAAAGGTAAGCAGTACCACCTAACAGTTTAAACTTTTGGGTTAGATGACAAACGCCCGACTCGTGACATTAGGCATGAGTTGCTTCCACAAATGTTTTTTTTTATGAAAAATAATAATTTGGAGTGGTGGTATTATTGGTATTAGAGTAAAGCATAAAGAGAACAACCGCAGGGGAATGAAAGAGATAAATAGAATTCATGTATCATAATGCATTGTGAATTATAGTTGTTAGCCCAGGTATACAACTCAAGAGGGAAGTGAATTATGTATTTTAAAATTAATCACAAATAATGTAATTAAAAACTAATTAAAGAATGAAATAATAACCAAGCAATAAATGAAGAATGCAAGCAAGTTATAAGGTGCAAGGAAGAAAAACAGAGCACAAATGAACATTAAAATTTATCGAGGTTCAATCACAACGTGTGACTACGTTCTTATATTCAAGATTTCCTTAAAAACTCTTTCACTATACAAAAGTTTTTTTTACATAATTGGTGCTAATTGTCAAGTACCTATCTCAATTTTACAAGAGTTTTTTTTTTTTAAATTCTGAAAGACTCAAGTGATTTTGTTCAACCTTCATTCAAATTTACAAGTATTTTTGTTAAGAATACTCAAACTCATAAGTTTACAGCCCACCAAGTGAAATAAATAAAATTTTTATAATAGATAACTCTCAATAAGGGTAGATAAGCAAGTATAGTTCAGAAATTAACCCCAATCACTTCAACAAGAAGAATATCTCAATTAAGGCCCAAGAATTTCAACTTTAATATTTGATTTAGCACATATACTTTTGGATTATTGTGTATAAATGATGTGAAAATCCTTTATTTATAATTTTATATTGATTCTAGTAGTTAGTAGTAGTTGTGAATGCATTTAATGTGAGATTAAGTGATAGAACATTTAAAAATATAGCCATTTGGCTCTAACAACTTTTTTGCTCACAGAAATGAGAATAAAAGAAAACTTGCAGAAAAGTTTCAAAATCTATTAGCTTGCAAGGGAGAAAACTTTTACATGCATATCTAGCAATGCAAGAAAAAGTGGTACCAATTAAAACTTCTAGTTTGAGCGATCTTACAATTTGTGAATGATCTTTAACTTACCCTTTCAGGCTGGGAGAGATTGTTGTTTTGTGGCCTAATTTTTCGTATTGTGAAAGATTTTCTTTGTTGTAGGCTATGCCTTTTATTGGGGATAAGTAAGGTTTTATTACCAAAAAAATATGATATTACAAGTAAGTTCAAGACACAGCTCCAAAGAGATTCACACAAAGAAAGTAATCCTAGCCTAGTTTTAATATAACAAGCCTAAAAGAACTATTAGAAAAGGCAGCAAAAAGAGCACAAACTCTAGTCTAACCTTTTAAAGATTCTCCTACAACCCAAGAGACTAGAATAAAAGAAAAAACTTCATACACCGAGCAGATAGATAAACACATTTGATGGTTTCCTCATTCGTGAACTCCTTGATTTACGAACCATATTACTTCTCTTTATCCTAGCCTTATACAAAAAGTTTTGTAACTATTGGGAGTGTTGTTACAAGCCTTAAGAGGTCGTATATCCTGTTTTTTTTTAATAAATTTCATACTTACCGAACAAATGTACTAATATTTAATTTTTTTTACAAAGTGTCTAGGCCTCAATCAACTATTGTCTTTAAACTTGTGTAGAGTACTCGTCCACACGAAATATATAATTTTCTTACATAAATGATGGCAGATTTGGGAATGAATTGAACTTTAAGACTTCATACTTAAAATGAAGGTTAGCCACCCACTAGGCCATCTTGTAGTTGGTATAAGGAGTGGCCATGGATCCAAGACCGGGCCCAATATTTGAATTGCTCTAACCCGACCTCAAATATAGTTGCCCTCTTACTATTAATTTATTACAAAAAAGTTATATAAACTAAAAAAAAATCAAAATCAAGATTGCATTGTCCGTTTAGCTTGAATTACATCAAAAAAATAAAAATCAAAATGTAACCCCGGTTTATCGGTTATGGTGCTCCATGATTAACACGATCTGATTCAAGTAAAGCAACTTCTCTTTACATTTTTTAAAGCAAAATTTTCAATTAAATCATCTTACTTTAACTTATCCAAGAATTCATTTTCAATCGAGATCATAACCAATCCACTTAATCTTTCTTGTGACATGATAGTTCGAAAATAAGTTTTTATCAACTTCAACTTAGAAAAACTCTTATACGTCCAAGCAATTGTAACCAGTATAGTCAACAAAATTCGATAAGCAACTCACACCATTTGGAAACCACCATTTTTCCAATAAGACCTTATAAAATCGAAGATGTCAATAGCTTTTGTCACTTTTCTCAGTAATATTGTTTTCAAATGTTTAAATTCGTAGAATAGCTCATCTCCATAAATATCTCCATATTCGTTGTGTTCCAAGAAATTTTTTAATTTAGTGCAATGCTCCATCAATTGCTCTTCACTAATACTTTTAAATTTTGCATTAAATAAAAATTTAAAGGTTGCTTTATAAAGTTCAAATTACTCGAAACAATTCTTAAATGATATAAGAGTTTGATCTATACAGTAAAGAAAATAGATAACTCTAAAATTACCTTCCGGTAATTGACTTTCATTGGCATCATCTCTCACATCCTCATCAAATTATTTCTTTCTACGAACAACTCTTTTATTGTTATACCGGATCAATACTAACTTCATATACAAGTTCTTTAGCTTCCTTTATAAAGTCTTTAAAATTGTCTTCTCTAAGCTTTTCAAATAATAAAATCAACTCATTTATTCTTGGAATTGCATCTTCAATATCAATCTCTTCTCGTTAAAAAAACTTTGCTAACTTGATTAACTTTGTATAAGATTTTGAACCAAATACATAAGTTAATTAAGAACTCAAAATCCTCTAAAGCATTAGTACACAAGCCTTTTAACTTCCGTCATCACATCATCTTCATCAGAAATATTTGTAACTTCAATTAACGCATCTTTTAATTTTGATTTTTGACTTCTTATTGTTCAAACACTCTCAACATAACTTTTCTCATGAGTTACTGACAATATCTTTGGTGTCAAACCCTTGCTTCTTACTAAAAAAAAAGTTTTTGGGCCCAAAATTTTTTTTTGGTTGCCTTGGCCTAGGGGGGTTGCCCAAGCATGGGCTAACTTGAGAGCCTAATAAATATGCCAAAATACGCTTATAAATTATAGGGTTTCAAAATTTTTTTAAGCTCGATTAGTTTAATGAGTAGGCTTAGAAATTCTCTTTGAAACCCGGTCCGTCTGAAATATATATAAAATAATATATTTTTATATTTTAATATTATGTATAGATATGTAATTAAATTTTATACTATTCAATATTATTTGTAGTGAAAAAAATTAGACGAATTGAAAATGTAATTTTTTTAATTAAACGAATTTAGAATTTAATTTTAAGACCGATAAAATTTATTTTAGTTTAAGCCCGATCCGCCCAAGTCCACCCTTAGTTGGTACCCATTCATTTTTTGTGATGATAATGGTCTGACTCGGAAATTGACGATGGGCATCCGAGGATTCGTGGGTCGGGTCACCAAAGCCACCTCCATTAATAACGACACGACAAGGCGGTGAGTTCTAACTTACGCCTCTCGCATGTTACCCGCTAACCTACGCTTCCCCCTCATCTTTCTTAAAACTGACGAAGATATGAATTCAATTAATTATGAGAGTGCTGCCAAGGCCTTTATTTCTCTCTCCTCAAAATGATTTGAAGGTACTTTCTCTACATCTCCTACCTAACCCATTAAGCTTTGTTGCTCATGCATTATATACCTATGCAATACATGTATATGCACATATATATTTGTATACATATACATATGTGTGTAGTAATCGATTTGGATCCGTAGAGTTGAGTGAAAAATCGAAATAATTGTTGTTGAAGAGTTATATTGACGATTCTGATGCATTTTGTGTAGCTCATGTAGCTCAGATCAGGTAAGTGATGTTTGTAATTTGATAGTTAGACTATTCTGAATCCAAATTGTTGGTAGGAAAGAATATGAAGAATTTTGTAGATCTAGATGTGGTTGTAAATTGAGTGGCATGATCAATTATTATTTTTCAAAAATCATTTATGTTAGAAGAGCTCTGATGCTATGATAGAATAATAAGGGAGAGAGAGATAGAGAAACCCTAGAACATAATATATGTATCGTAATGCATTGTATTGTATTTAATATTGATAAAGTTGTCCATTATATTGAGAGAGTGGTGAACAAGTAATAGAAGATAGGAAACTAAACCTATAAGAAAACCATATATTTTAACCTACAAGAAAACCCTATATTCTAACATCCAAACCCCCCCACCCCCCCCCCCCCCCCCCCCCCCCCCCCTTCTTCCTTTTCTCACATTCAAGTAGGAAAAGTAGAGACCAACTTGAATTTGGAAACGATATCATGAAAACAAATACAAACAATGCCAAAAACAGTTTAACAGGCCAAGAGAACTTCTTAGATGAGAGATGAGCCAGGAAAACCCAGAGGGGCTCAATGATTAGTCATACATGACAGGCGTGGGGTGAAGAACTGTGTTGTGTGCAAGCATGTGGCAAAATAAGGTTGTTTTTGGCGAGACTGATAGCTGAGGGGCGCGTTGATTGGGAGCCAATTCGGCGCTTGTGGTAGGCGCGTATTGAGATGGATGAGGGGCTCTTTGATTAAGAGTCTTGATTTCAGTGCTTGTGGTAGGGCACGTACTAAGATGGATGAGTGGTTCGTTGATTGGGTGTCTTGATTTTGGCACTTGTGGTAGGTGCATGTTGAGATGGTGAGGGGCTCGTTGATTGGGAGCCTGGAACTGGCGCGTGCGGCCTACGCGCGTTGAGATGGTTGATGTTGTGATATGTGAGGGTGTGACGATAAGATTGATTGCAGAAGCGTGGTGTGGTTGCTTTCAAAAGAGGCCACAGATCGGTGGCTCTGATACCATGTTGGAAGAGCTCTGATACTATGACAGAATAATAAGGGAGAGAGAGAGAGAGAGATATAGAGAAACCTTAGAACATAATATCCGTATCGTAATGCATTGTATTGTATTTAATATTTGATGAAATTGTCTATTACATTGAGAAAGCCTCTATATATAGGCCTGAAATGAGTGGTGAACAAGTAATAGAAGATGGAAAACTAAACCTATAAGGAAACCATATATTTTAACCTATAAGGAAACCCTATATTCTAACAATTTCTATGTCTATGTGTGAGCATATGAATATATAAGCGTACATGTACGTATATTTTGGCTATTCAAGGTTAGCTAAGTGATGCAGCTAGTAATTTATAGAGTAAAATCTGCTAGTGGGTAAGACGGTACAGTTGGAGTCTCAACTTTTACACCAGGGTGTCCAAGTTTATAATTTTTCATGTGTCTATATGTCTTCAGCTTTAGCTCATTTCAATTTTCGTTAAATTCTGTATGTAACTTAATGGGGGAGTAAATGTACTTGAAAGATTTTGATGAAATATGTGGAAAAAGAAAAAAAAAAGAAATATGATATGAATTATATATGGTTATGTTCAGATTTTTTTTGGTTTTCTCCTGATGATTATTGCATTTTGTTTTTTTGTTTTTCACTTGCAGTAATTTATATTGCTTTTGGCTGGGTGAGTAACAATCATGTGGAAGGATAAGGGAATGGAGTTTGTGTTGCTTCAGCTCCTACTTGTATCATTTGTTTTCTCAAGCTTTGTCAACAGCGGGAGTGCTGGTGTCACAAGTACTTTCATTCGTTCAGAGTGGCCATCTACTGACATTCCTCTTGAAAATGAAGCATTTGTAGTTCCCAAGGGTTATAATGCACCACAGCAAGTAAGCCTTCATATTGCCAAATTTTTGGAGTTATGTAAGGCCCTACAATAAAAACATATGTGTATTTTTTGATTTCATTGTGCATTCTGAATTGTGTATCGAATAATTTAATTATGCATATCAAAGGAGTATCATTCCTTTGCGTCATTCTCAGCTCTATTTTCCCATTCCCAGATCACTACTTACACAATAAGAAGTTCCATATGTCTATTTATGTATAAATATGTTTTTATTTTCTCTCCCCATGTTTTGATGAGAAATAATTCTGCCTGTCTTGTGCTTAGTGCTTTGTCGTTATACACAAAGGGTCCCAAGCCTGAAAAGTAGGTGGAGGGTAGGGGAAGGTTGACTGTCAATGCAGAATTTATAGTCATACCTTAAGAACATGGATCCTAGAGGAAATGGATCCATGTAGCCGAACCCAAGTAATTGAGGACAAAAGCTAGTTTAGTTGAGTTGAGTTGTTTTGATGAGAAATATTTAAAGTGGCACTTTTCCTAACCAATAAAAGATACCTTTCAGGTCCAAAAAGAGATAAAACCTGTTTTTTTGGGAAAAAAAATTGTGTCCATTGAAGACATGATAAATTTTCCCCAGACAATGTATTATTAGGTCAACTAAAAGGAGCTTCAAGAAAATGTCACTTGCTAGCAGCTCTTTTTGGGAAACACTTTTCATGGGGGAAAAATGGAGATTGGGTGGAAATTAAGTTCTAAAGTGCACAATTACCTTGTTCTCGAGCCATGTTTTGGTAGTTGGTTGGAAATGCACTGACTTACAATTATATCCGATGTGCATATTTTTCTGTTAGTATCAGCTATAATTCAACAGCATCTATATGATTCCATTGTGTTTAACTACTTCAAATATTCTATTGTAGGTACACATCACACAAGGTGATTATGATGGAAAGGCTGTTTTAATCTCGTGGGTGACAGCTGAAGCACCAGGGTCCAAGATAATACAATATGGAACATCAGAGAAAAGTTATGAATTTACTGCAGAGGGGACAGTGACAAACTACACTTTCTATGACTATAACTCTGGCTACATTCATCACTGTCTTGTTGATGGCCTTGAGGTAATTTGCGTATGGAGGCATTAAATTGTTAATAACATGACTGCCTAAGATTATTTGAGATCATAAGCTTTCTGCGGACTCTTTTAAATTGTATGAAGTACCCGTGTCGGATACTCGACTCTTGCGTAAGGGTATGGGTATGGGTATGGGTATAGATATGTGTCTAACATGTGGAAATTCACTTAACAAATATATAATTCGAGTTCACCATAAAATATATGTATATATATAACTGACATTTTATGCATGAAATGCTCTACAACACATTGTAATTGTAAACACTATTTTGTCTAAGAAAATAAAACAAATATATTAAGAGATATGAATCGTGTCCCCATTTCCCTTGTCCTTAAAAAGGGAAATTAGATGAATCCGCACTTAGTTACATACTCTCACCTGACACCGGTACCTGAGTGCATGGAACGTAGATCACAAGTAATTATTGCATTCAAGTTGTTAAAAAAGGAAAAAGATAAAGACAAATAGCTATCTGTACATATGATATGCTTGCAATTTTGTAATATAGAGACCTTCTTACGCATTGTACCAAAAATTATAAGTTAATCTGTATCAGTGGAGCACACATGCAGAAAGACTCTTGGTCTTAAATCATTTCAAACTCTTTGCATCTTTCAGGAATGAGTTCAAATTAATGACATAAAAACTTTTCAATGAGAAGTTTTGGAAACTGTTCTGATGCAAGGTTTAGTTTAGTTTCATACCAGGATGTCTGGGGCTGAAAAATTGATGTCTCGATGTTTATATAGTTGTCCACAGAAGCATCACAAACTTACTAGTTGGATGATGGTGATATATGAGTAAATAGTTTGTTTAATTTGGTACATCTAAAGTCATACCAAATTGATCTTCTTCACTTTTTTTTTTTTTTTTTTTTGGCAGCATCATAGATGCCTTGTCTTCCTTTTTCTCTTCCTGTTTTATGATTCAGTCAGATGTTTTCTTATTTTCAGTACCACACCAAGTACTTTTACAAGATCGGAGATGGTGATTCTGCTCGAGAGTTTTGGTTTCAAACACCCCCAAAGATTGATTCAGATGCAGCTTACAAATTCGGTATTATTGGTCAGTTGTTTCTTTTCTTCTTCTGCTTTTAGAAAAGCAATATTTGATTGTTATCATGAGCATTTGAAGTTGAAGCTTTAAGCTTCTCAATCTAGTGAACATACAGTCCAATGTTCCCTCTATATGCAATTCGGGTTCTTGTATTTGATGGAAATAGTGTCATATTTGGAACTTGGAATGAGTACATTGTTTATGACATATAGTGGTGATAACTGGAAAACCATGAGCAAAGATACAATTCTGGTGATGAGAAACCTGATGGAAGATGATGAAGGAAAGTGCACAAATTGTAAAAGAGCTGGCCATTTGCCCATTCATTCTATTGCCTTCTTCTTCACTGTAATATTTCCTTAGCAAGGCATATAGGCTTATCATTGAATTTTTGTAAATAGTTATTAAGAAACCTGGACTTAACAAGAAACGAACAACAATTTCCACACCTATGGTGAGGGTCCTAGTGCATTGCAGACCGCCCAAGGTTAAGGTAAAAGATCTTACCTCCACTACCAAGAAATAAGTGAAATTTGATGCTATTCATTTAGCTCTTTTTAAGACGCCCTCTACCTGAGCTCATTTGGATTTGTTAGAACAAATGCGGCTGAACAATTCTTGAGGTAATTCAAACTTGTCTTAGTCTAAGTTGAATGATCTGGAACTTAATATGTTATATCCACTATGACATACCATTCTGAAGCTAGGCTTATGCCAACTTTCTCACTGCTCTTTTTCAGAAGTTTTACAGTTTGGAATTCTTAAATTAAAGAAACTATTAATCTCTGATTCCACTATCAGTTGTCTTGTCCATTTCAATCCTGTGTTGCGAACTATCATAACTGCTGAGGAATTCTGGATTAAGAGAGTGTGAAAAGGATGGTCTTCCCTGACAAACACGAAGGGAAGGAAGAGTAATATTTGCAGAATATGTGGCAGAGGCTACTATTACGTTGTCATCTGTACCAATGATAGAAGGTTACTGAAAGTCCTCAGCCAGTTAAACTTCTGCTAGATTTTCTATCTTAAGTAGCTGTCTTATTAGGCAAAGGAGCAGGTGTGTGTGGGGCCTAGATAGTACTTGAGGATGGAAGACGGATCCTGCTGAAATGCGAATTGTGATATGCATTGACGATGATGATGAATTGATGATTTGGTAAAGATAAGCCAACTACACATTATAGAGCAAGGTAATATGGCTAGAAGCTTTGTGGGAAACTTAGTAACACTAACATAGTATTGATTCATTTTAGTTTACAATAGCAACCTGCTGGCCTAAACATGCTATATACTTATTCTGTAGCCAAACAGTAGCATCAGATGGTATTTCGATTGAAAATTTTATTGAATTCTTACATTACTTTGTTCTAATATTTTAAGATTTGTTATTGAATTGTTCAATTTGATGTTTAGGTGATTTGGGCCAGACATATAATTCTCTCTCCACTATAGAGCATTACATGCAGAGTAGAGGACAAACGGTCTTATTTGTCGGAGATCTTTCATATGCTGACAGATACCAGTATCATGATGTTGGCGTTCGTTGGGATACATGGGGTCGTTTTATCGAACAAAGTACAGCCTATCAGCCATGGATTTGGTCAGCGGGGAATCATGAAATAGAGTACATGCCATATATGGTATTTTATTTCGGGTGTGGTGTCTATAAAAAGCATTGTTCTTTGTTTTTCTTGAGGCACATTGATACTTGATCCCGTTGCAGAAAAGTTTTATATACGAAATTCACAACTTAAAATTGTAACTATATATGAAGCATGAACCTTGTCAAGCAGATCTGGCAAGGAATTAAAAGCAATACCAGTCTTTCCTTTTCCTGGAAACCTACCATTTAGTTTTGGCGAATATCCCTAAACATCTCCGATAAGTCTGTATTTTGTGTTATCAACAACTATTAAAAGATTACTTCCTCCATGTTTCTGTGAAGTTATCTTGTGATGTGTAGCTTTTGTCATTGGAGTGTTTGTAATCTGATTGCAAGCTGTTATCGCTAGACCTGCCTTCCAGTCTATGTCAGGTTGACATCATTTTCTCCCGGTTAAGCAAATTGACTTCATTATTTGTGTTCCTTTGTACAACGATTGTAATTTCTTTAGGAAGCACTTTAGTGTGGATTTTTGTTTTGTGTAATTATAGCACACGCAAACCCCTCAATCCCTTAGACATGTTATCAAAATCTTCAAACGGGTTGGAAAAACTAAGAACCAATGCTCATTGAGTACTCTTTGATTGGATTTTCACCTTCCAATTTGATGTAGGAGGGTTTATGGAGAATGGAATAACGTGAGATTGATAGATTAATGACTAGGCCAATCAGCCTCATAATACATGAAGGATTCTTTTAAGTTCTAGAGTTGTTAAAGATGGTTATAGAACTGATTAGCTTTGATACGAATATACTTGTTGCTGCCAATCTTTAGTTTGAGCATTATCTTGTGCAAGTCTCAAAAGGAGGAGGTGCAGAATATGACACCTAGCCAGTACACAAGTGTCTTTGTCTTATCAATCTAATGTGTGTGTATGTGTGTAGTTAGTTGCATTACCTTGTTGAATTTACGTGCAATCGTAAGAGTCTCAATGCCTTAATCTGTAATTAACTTTTTATTAATCCATTTTCACTTGCTAATGGAACTTTGATAATTGACCCTAAATTGTTTCTACTTTCTAGTATGCCTGGACAATATCAAAAAAGCATGTTTATGTGGTTTCTTTCATCCTTCATTTTCTTTTGACATTTCGCTTCCTGTTACTTATCTATTGCCATTCTCTATAATAATTTTCTATTTGCGAGAATCTACCTTATGTATTATTTGTTTGACAGTTTATTATATCTCAAAACAACATTAAAATAGCTTGCACGGAAAATATGAGTTTGCTTAAAACATCTCAGAACGATAAGTATTGTAGCCTATTTCCTCAGAGGGCCAAGAAGCTTAAAAGATCATCTATGGTGCTCATGTTTTGCACTAATCGTGTTTTTAAGCCTCCCATTGTGGTCCATAACTTTTGAAAACAACAACGTGATAAGAACTAATGTAATTTTTCTCTGGTCAAAACAAACAACTTTCTCCTCTGATATAGGACTAGGATTTCCGGACTTGGTGCAAGAAAAGCCTAATCGATGATTGAAGACTTAATTCCAGCTAGCTAAGCAGGCTGTAATTGGCTCATCAGCAAACTATGAACCCCATTAAAGGATAAGTAACATCCCATCAGTTTGCAGATCTAGAGCAGTTTTGAAGATTTTGTGATCCTTTTGAACAATACAGTGAATGAATAGGCAAGATGGGCATGGCAACTTTCCTCTAAACGTCAGTTGAGCACTTTGCCATGTTAATCTGAGTCTAGTTTTCCTGTATTTGTTTTACTTGTTTTTATTTTTTATTTTTATTGGCAGTATTTCAATTCTTAGCACATGCTGAACATGCTAAAAACCATACATGATTGGATTGAAATGTGAAGTACAGTTTATTTTAAAACCCTATGACAAGAAGGACCTTGAAATTCTTATAACTCTTGTTATTTATGTACTGATTATTGCGGACTATAGACATACTAGTTATTTATGTTCAGTATATTTATTTGTCATGGCAATAAAATCCAATTAAACACTTTTGTTCTTTTCTTGACTACTTTTTTAATATCCATGTTTAGGGGGAAGTTATTCCTTTCAAATCATATCTCAAGCGATACCCAACGCCTTATTCAGCCTCGAAAAGCACTAATCCTCTTTGGTATGCCATCAGACGTGCATCTGCTCATATTATTGTGCTATCCAGCTATTCTCCATTTGGTAACTCTTCATTCCCTTGTCTTTATACATCTTGTTAGTGATGCAGCTATGTTTATATTTATTAATATTTTTATAGCAACAGATGTCAAAAGTTCTTCTCTGGTGTTAAGGATGACCTTGCTGACAAATCCTAGAAAATTGAGCCTTTATGTTCTATATATTTCCCTCACTTTTCTCTGCCAAGTATTCTTAAATCTAGTGGTTTTATTGTTTCAAACGCTTAAGAAGCACAATTATAGGTTACACTTACTGAACTTATCTTGGAGGCAGTAATGACTTTAGTTAAGAGTCATAATGGTGATTAGCTTTTGCATGACTTCATAACTGTTCTCAATGAAAAAGTGCTAGATGAAGCACTTGCACCACTCGAATTGTGGCGGAAGCTTAATATAGTTGTGTGACCTAAAGGTTCTTCAATCGAGAGCTGAAAATTGATTATTAAGATAATGGAATTTGGAAAATTTGTAACATTAATCCAATTAATGTTATAAGATAATATATTGTAAGCCCTAGTGGTGAAAAAATTGAGAAATGTAAAACTTCCGTAATCTATACAGCGGTATGTTGAAGCCAGTGAGTGTACTATCCATTAAAGTTCAAGGTGAAATATTTCAACAGAAAGTAGGAGCATGTCTTTCCTTAATTTAGGAGCATGTCTTTCCTTAATTTTAAAAACTAGTGTAAAAAAGTTTTAAGTATTTTTAAACATGGTTAAAATATAAATTGTGAAATGAAATGTAAGTAAAAGAAATTATCTTTATTTTCTGCTGAAGACTTTTTTTGTTGAGCTGCATGGCTTGTACGTAGCTTGTTTCTGTAGGTTCTGGATTCACACTTAGTGTGCTGGTCACTTGGCATTTTCTGTAAGCTTTAGAACAGATTTCCAGTGAAAAGATTAGGCAACTTTAATGCAGAAAAATGTGGCCAAATTAAGCTTTTGCTTCACTTTCTCTCACCAAATTGAAATATATGAGTTGTTTGGTTAAGTTGTAACACGGTGTTATTAGAAAACCTCTATCATCCACTCATTACAGTATACATGCTCATCCCATAAAAGAGGATAACTCCAATGTCATGCAGGATCCATATATGAACAGATAATTTTGAGAGAGACAGCATGATTGAATAACATCCAGTCATAATAAGTTACCAACCTGATGGTATTTACTGCCATGAATGTAACAGAATACAATTTGATGCAGATTCGTGATTATGAATCTGTCATCAATATAGTGATAGACCCCCAAATTCATTTTGCATCCTTGTCTCAAGAAATTTAATATGATGGTAACTTTCTTTCCGGGGCCACAGCCCAAAATAATAAAGCTAGGACCAAAATAATAAAGCCCAGAGTGAATACTAAACCTGTCCCACCAAATTGTTGTGTGGGCATGCCAATCTACACTCAAGTGTATAATTGTTTTGGGCCAAATAGAAAAGGGAAATTCAACTTTTGGCTTAAGCAATTGTTAGCTGGGTTGCCCTCTTAAAATTCTACACTTTCATAAGATGTCTTTCGAATGCTTCAGCAGGGGAGAGAGACCTACCTTTATGGCACTATTGGCCTATGATTGAATGTCACGGATTGATAGGATTCTAGAATATTCAATCATAATGATTCCTGGCATGAGTGTATTTCACATGCGTTCAGCTTTTGACTTCTTTGGGTTTAAGTGAGAAAAGAATCTAAAAGGTCTGCCTATTTTCACAATTGTTGGGAGTTGGGCCGTTGGGGATCTGTGAATTCCCCTTCCTTGCAAACTTAAACCACTGATAGTGTTTCAAGCCTTGGAGGCTGCTAGAGGAAGGAAAATTTCTGATGGAACTTGTTGCACATTTTAAACAATGAGTCCACAATTTAAGTTCCTTGGTCAGACCTGACAGCGAGAGTTTCTGTTTATTGAGGTTTTTATTTTTCAGAGGTAATTGCTTCATGCTTTCTCTTAGCATAGGAAAGAATGTTCTTCTTGCTTCTGTATTTCTTAAATGTGGCTTACGAATCTTTTGACAGTGAAATACACACCTCAATGGATGTGGCTCAAAGAGGAATTTAAAAGGGTCGACAGGGAGAAGACACCTTGGCTTATTGTAATTATGCATGTCCCAATCTACAATAGCAATGATGTCCACTTCATGGAAGGTGAAAGTATGAGGGCTGTCTTTGAGAGATGGTTTGTCCAGTACAAAGTTGATGTAGTCTTTGCTGGCCATGTCCATGCTTATGAAAGATCAGTATGTTTCTCAGTCTGTCTCCTTTTTTCCTTTTCTTTTTTTTCCCTTCCTTCTGGTACCAAAAATTAAATTAAATTAAAATCCCAGAAGATGAAAGCCGAGTCTAATCCCTTCTCTTAATTATTGCCTATAGATTAAAAATTCATGGTGTGTCTGTTGAGTCATACCCTCTTCAGTTTAGTAATGTTTCTTTTCCAAAAGGAATATGCGCACAAACTACCTCTGTTGTCATCTGAACAGCTCTCCCAGTAATCTATAGATTGCTTCCGTGCCTCAATGGTAGTCATGTCATTAGTCAATTGATGCACTTTTCTTGCGCCTGGCTGTTTTAATTTAGGGGGGAAAAAAAGGTCCTTAGGTTTGGGTTTTCAATTTCTGAATTTGAAGAAACTGAGTTTCACCTTCACTCACTGTAATTTTTTAATTGGGGACATGACCACTGGCCAAACAAAGTAGCTAGTTTCTGGTTGGGCTCTCAACTAATTGTCAGGACCTAATCCCTCTGTTGCATAACAAAATAAACATAATAAAGGGCATGACTTGACTCTCGTGATTCCTAAATAAGCTCCTTTACAAAGAAGTCCTATCTTAGAGGCAAGTTATACGTATTACATTTTACACGGGGAAGAAACTGACTTCTGTACTAGATACGGTGGAGACAGTTTTTAGATAGTTTGATGATTCATTGGTTATTATTCCTGTGTATACAATGTTGCCTATTCTTTTAATTTCATTCAAGATTATGCTGGCTGTTTAATTTGCAAACAAATTTCTTTTCTGTACGCTCAAGGTCCTGAAATTGGGTTTAGTTCAAAATTGACTGTTCCTTAAGGGGAAGTCTTTCATTTTTGCAGTTTTTTCTTGTTTCTTTCCTGTTAAATTTCTTGTATAGTTAGTAATGCTCAACTTCTTATCCTTAAAATGTATAAGAATCTAAAATCAGTATGTGTGCATTTTGCAGATAAATTTGTGTTTCATACTTATTAATAAAACATGTTTTTAGAATGTGAGTTTTGGTCCTCCGAAAGATCTTATGATCACAAGAATATAAAAATGTTTTCGAAAAACTTGTATAATTGACTTCATCCGCAAAAACCAAAACAAAAAAGCCATACTTGAGGCAATAAGAGGATGAAGTAATGCCAAATGAAGTTTGTTTGTGCTAGTGCATTCCTTTGTTCAACAATACAATAACTGCAGATATGTCAGGAAGTTCAAGGCTGTTTACGAGGATTTGTTAGAAGAATACCACAGGCTGCAAGCCTTAAAAGTCGTAAGCACCAATAAAATCTCACACATAAATGGTATATAGTTAAATGGCAATCCAATTTCACATTTTTAGTTGAGGTCACATAATGGTGAAAAACTGGTGCTATTCTTGGATAACAGGAAAATGGAAAAAGTAGTACTAGAAATGCTATAAAGTCATCAATATGGTACAAGAGTGAATAGTACTTAAAAATGTTAATTTAGACAACTAGTTTCATACAACAGATTTATTTAAATCAAAAGAACTTGACTGAATCAAACCTTTTGTCCCTACTTTTACGAGTCTGTTAAGAATCCGTATTCATAATTCTACTCTGCCTTGGGCTACCTTTTGGTTTGTTATGGAGGCTCAATATGGTTATGATAAGAAACTGCTCTCTATGATTCAGCTTCATTACTTCAAATGCTATTTTTTAGTGTCAAAGTCAAATCGCTTGGCCTTCTTACCAAACGTACTTGTATTTGACAACACGAGCTGGAAGATGGAGGGTTTCATTCTCTCCTCCTTCCCGCATGGGAAAAGAAAATTGTTTTGAAATTTTTAGGTAGTGCCTGGCACTCTCATAACTTCAATATTTTTGGGTGAAATTTTTTGGAAAATATTAATTGATTGCTTATTTTAGCAATGGAGAAAATATTATGCTCAGTTATCTTGTTCAAAACGAAATGGGAATTTGAACCAAGTCACTTGTGATATTCCTGTTAGGTTGACACTGGATTGCTGTGCATGCTTCCATTTGCATATTAATATGACTGCACCATTCATGTAATCACTCTACTCATTTGTTGAAGTTGAGTTGTATAAAGAAAATTTTCTTTCTTACTTCCAGTACCGCATTTCCAACATCCGCTACAATGTATCAAGCGGTGATTGTTACCCTGTACCTGACAAATCAGCTCCTGTTTACATAACTGTTGGAGATGGAGGAAATCAAGAAGGCCTTGCTGGAAGGTGAGTTTAGTTGCATCATGTAAAAGATTGCCCCTGTTGTGAGTCTGTGATGATATGATGATCATAAACCAAGTTTCACTGATTTGTTGGCAAGCAACAATGAATTCCCTATAGTTTCACAGTATGGCAATGTTTCATGTCTGTTTGTATTGGTTTTGTAGGTTTAGAGATCCCCAACCAGATTATTCTGCATTCCGGGAAGCCAGTTATGGACATTCTACATTAGAGATAAAAAATAGAACACATGCGGCCTATCACTGGAATCGTAATGATGATGGAAAAAGAATGCCAACTGACTCTTTCACACTACACAATCAGTTCTGGTGAGTACACTTCACTTCCTTCTTGTGGTGGAAATAGCAAATTATTTTGTGGCACATGACCGCTTTTCATGGCAGTCTTGTTGAGCCAAAAGGATCCAAAACTTAGGCATCTGGTTTGGTGCATTGCAAAAATGCCAATGATCCAAACTTTTCTTCTCTTTGTTTCACTTTCCTAGAGAATGAACACAGAACAGGTGAAAGTGTTAGTAATACTTGGTCTACATAAGCAGACCAGATGCCTGTCATGTACTGATGTACACCTGTCCATCTATGAATCTCTTTGGTAACTAAACAATGGAAATGGTACATTGGAAATTTCTAAACTCCGCATGTCATGGTGTGAAGTTTATATTTGAGTATATTATTCCAGAAAACAATTCAGTTACTAATTTAAATTTATACAGATCCTAAATGTATATTTGCAAGTGTTCTGCATTGAGAGAGAGAGAGAGAGTGAGTTTATACCTAATTTAATTCTGGAAGGAAACTGAAGAGGTTTTCATATATTCTCCTAGAAGCATGTACAAAGAGGTTTTTCTGGTTTGGTAGTATATTGATGTTAATAACTGTCTGACTGGTTTCTCCCATTTGAAATACCATTTAATGCACAGTATTATGAATCTGACATTGCAGTTGACCTTCCAATAATTAATAATTATATGATCTATGAATTTTGGAACTTAATGATTAATTAATTTTTTCATCGCGTGAGCTGTGGTCATGCAGGGGAAGTAACCGGCGCAGGAGAAAGCTCAATAAGAATCATCTCCACACAGTCATTTCACAAGTACCTCTTACAGATGGATTGAGGAGGCGGTTCTGATGTATTATGATGTAAGCAAGGAGCAAGTAGCTATGTGAGTGTAATTTTCCAGTTCGATCCATACATTTGATTGTATTGTTAGTATTAAACTGTATCAACTCCTCATCCTGATGCAAATGTGCTGTGTTTGTGACCTTTCAATCACATTAGAAAAGTTGAGAAGAATTTTGGCCCTGTTGTGTAAAATAATGTGGTCTGCCTTGGTACTGCTTTGTATCAAATCATGTACCTGTTGTTTAGTTGTAAGTGAATGATGTGGTCAAGGTAGAAACACCTGAGTTTGCTGCTCTTTATAATATTAGCGTTGCACAAATGAACCAAAAAACTTGAGAACAGAACCAACCAGCCTTTATGGGTTGGTTTAGTTTGGGCCTATCAAAAGTTCAATTCGGTTTTTCATCTAAAAAAGGCTAATCTGATCAAAATGATTCAGTTTTCGGTTTCAAATTTTATGGACTCCAATTTGCCTAAGAACTTAATTGAGTCCGATCTTTATATATTATAAAAGTCTATATATGACTATAGATCATTGTTATTTGTATGTTGTTTTTTTTATGCAAAACCAATCCTTTTGTTTGTTTAATTTTTAAATAAATAATTTAAGTTTTACGTAGTAAAAATAGACATGAACCGACCTAACCCGATCTTGACCAAACTCAAACCGCGACATGAAACCGAAAATTTAAGCAAAGTATTCTTTAATGGTATGATAGTATCAACTAGCGTTGTTTATATTTAAGGTTATGGTGTAGAATCAACAAGTACCTCTAAGACAAAAAATTTAAAAAAAAAATTACTTTGGTTCTAACACTACAAATATTACAATCAGATCATGCATTTTTTTGGTAAAGTTATAATGTCAACCTAAGTTACCAAGAGTTGAATATGTGGTTGTCAAATAACCTGATTTAGTATCACTCAGATTCTCTCTAGCCTCTTAAGATTTGAGTTTTGATAAATCAATTTTTGAGTCACAGCAGAGTCACCTAGTGTTCAATTGTTTATTTGGTTCAGATGGATGTGAGTTTTAGTTGTGCTTCTATGCTTTGAAATTCTTATCCCAACAAATAAATTGTCGAAATTAAAATCCAAAGACCAAAGTGAAATTCGAGATAAGTATAGTTTCTACCAAAAAATTGAAATATGACCAGTAATTAATAAGTTACCTCATCAATTGTACAACAGAAACTGTCAAAACACCAAATGAAGCATTTGCGCTCTCAAAATTGTGAATCGATAAATATTAAGCCTTCGCTAATACACAACAATTTTCACCTACCTTACAAAAATAGCGGAGGCAAGAAAACCTAAGTGTACAGAAAAGGTATATGGAAGCTTATGTTAATATGAATCTCAAAGAGCACTATCAGCACTCGATTCGAACAGCCCCGCTCTCGGATGAAATGAACTTAGGTTTCCTGTTGACTTGCTCCAAGCACTGGACAATATCTCCAATCTGGAAATCCAAGCAATCGCGAATCACGACTCCGCACTCGTTCCCCTTCCCGACTGTCTCCACATCCTGCTTCTCCCTCTTAAGGGATATGCAACACCCTTCAAACACAACTTCCCCGCTCCTCAGAAGCCTCATGGTTGATGACCTGGTGACGCGCCCATCTGTCACCCGGCAGCCAGCAATCTTCACATCATCTCCCTTGGCTTTGCTCCTTCCCTTGATCTCAAAGATGTTCAAAATCTGGGCCTCTCCGGCTACCTGGGTCTCAAAAGTTCCAGGGGCCTTCTCTACAATCAGATTACCAATGTCCTCCAGCAGGTGATAGATCACACGATGCAGTTTTATCTACAGCAAGTCAGATAACAGTAAATAGCAACATATTTTTCCCTTGTCTTTTTTATATTCAGGTTTAGAAAGTATAATATTCAGCAGCCCATACCAAAATAATGCCAGTATAAATATCCAAAAATGCTTTAAAACAGTCAAGTTATAAATTAAATTACTTATGAAAGGACCAACAATGAGGAGAAACCAAAGGCCTGTACCCTTATACTAGCTCGAGTTGCAGCCAGACTGACAGAACTAGGTGGATTGCGCACATTGAATCCAACTATGCATGCACCACAGGCTTGTGCCAAGTCCAAATCAGACTGAGAAATAGGCCCAACACCAACGTGGACAACATTCACAAAAACCTGCGAACAAGATTGTAACAGACATTGATGGATAGAAGTGGTGCCAAATTATAAATATGTATATATCTCAAAGAATCAGATACTGACACAATACAAACCATGCATAAGAAGACTACTGCGTTTCAAGTGGCAAAGAAAACCCTATGACAATGACCAGCCACCAGAACATACATTGTAAGCAGAAAGGAATACATTCAGATATTTGGAATGGATAATAATTGCATACCTGAGGGCTATTCAAACTCTTCAGAGCATCTGTGACAGCTTGGACAGTGCCCTGCACATCCGCTTTGACTATAATTGGCATTTCAACCCTCTTAGGCTGTTCTTCTGATGGATCTGGAGTTTCTATCTTCTCATCCATCTTCATAAGCCTATCTTTCTCGAGTTTCTTTTTCCTGCCTGCACTAAGCATCCTGGCTCTCTCCTCAGATTCCACAACAATGATGTCATCACCAGCCATTGGAAGTCCCCTCAGACCT
Source organism: Euryodendron excelsum (assembly GCA_033060915.1). Lineage (NCBI taxonomy): Eukaryota > Viridiplantae > Streptophyta > Magnoliopsida > Ericales > Pentaphylacaceae > Euryodendron > Euryodendron excelsum. Next base: position 28,832,694 of record CM065393.1, read on the forward strand.
TCAATCTCAACAGGCATTGCAGGTCTAGCCCTCTCCGTTAATTTTCCCACCATATCCCTAATAGCCCTTAGTCTTCCCCACTCCGCACCGACGACGACATGCTGCCCACAAACTAAAGTCCCTGCCTTCACTATTGCAGTGGCCAAAGGACCACGCCCCCTGTCTAGTCTTGCCTCAACCACATAAGCTTGAGCAGGTCCATCAATACGTGATTTTAGATCCATTAACTCAGCCTGAAGAAGCAAAGCCTCCTCCAACTTATCCAGTCCAATTTTGTTTACTGCAGAAACTTCAACAACCTGAACATCCCCACCCATCTCCTCCAGTGGCAAGCCCTCTGAAGCAAGCTGCACTCTAACTCTTTCTGGGTCTGCTGCTGGTTTGTCACATTTATTAATTGCGACAACAATTGGTACCCCAGCCGCTTTTGCATGGTTCATGGCTTCAAGTGTTTGGGGCATCACCCCATCATCTGCAGCCACCACTAGCACGACTATATCTGTTACTGCTGCACCTCTCGCTCGCATTGCACTAAATGCAGCATGACCAGGAGTATCAAGGAATGTGATTGCTGCTCCTGAAGGCATGCTGACAACAAATGCACCAAGATGCTGAGTTATGCCTCCAGCTTCCTTGGCTGCCACTGATGTTTGACGTAGAGCATCTAAGAGAGAAGTTTTACCATGGTCAACATGTCCCATGACTGTTACAACTGCAGGCCGTGGTAGAACTTCAGCACCTTCATTAGAATGCAGCCGCCTAACGTTGACCCCAACTTCCTGAAAAGATGGACAAACCCAAAATTAAGCACCTACAGCTTCCATAGCAACAATTATGTCATGCTGCACATACTATATGGTGAACAAAAAGCATAGTGACGGCAGCCAGCAGGGATTTTGTGTAATCCAGAACCAAGGGAAATGAATGATACTGATACTTGTGTCACTATGCAGAAAAATGGGGCACCCACTCATTAAACGAGCTAGAGTGCCAGTGACTTCCAATGCTCCTATTAAGTATGCTCTTATAAGTTATTGAAACAAGGATTACATTAGGACCCAAGAATAGGCAATTCTTTTTCTTTTTTTTGATAGGTAAGAGTTTGTTTTATTAGGGGAAGGGGGAGGGGCTGTTGAGGTTTGAACCCCATTCCATGAGCTTGGCTGTACAAGACCTCAACCACTGGGTCAAGTCAATTGCTCAAGCATAGGCCATTCTTAATCAAATAATTTCAATTACACAATCTTAATAGAACAGTTCTTCCCCTAACTAAATTCTGAGGATATTGGCGCTCCAGGCAGGTTGATTTTACACATCGATGTCAAATTATGGAACTTAGGAATCAGGGACTAAAATGCTAAAGCACATTAACTGCAGGCCATCTCCTGGCAGTCTATTGTGAACTATATATTTCAATCAGCAAATAAGACAGCATCACCATTATTAATTACACAAGGACCATTATTTGTTTTCTAAGAAGAAGGAATACCATTGCAACCAACTCTGCAATGTCGATGCTCAGAGGGTCAAACTCTGAATCAACCTTCTCCCCAACATTTACAAGGATATCCTGCAGAGTAGGAATAGATTCACCAGTACGCTTGGCAAGCTCTACAATAGCCATGCCTTCAAATATGTCAATTGTTCTATCTGGCAATGATTTGGAAGTTCTCTTTAACTTAGGAGGAACATACGGAGCTTCAACAGGCGGCTGCGTCCTAGTGCCTCTTTTCACAAACTTCCCTTTACTGGGAGTCTTCAAACCAAGTGGCTCATCACGTCTTCTAGCCAGTAGTTCCAGACTCGCATGAAAGCTCCTAAGCAAGATAAAAGTTACTATTTAATCCCAGCATTCAGCTGTCATAGCCTTTGACAGTGACAGAGACATTAAAATCAGTAGAACATTTTGCGACCATATTCTAGATTGTGCCATGTGTTAAACCAAGCCATGACACTAGGAAAGTGATAAAATTCAGTTAAAGTTTAGTAGAGATTCTTCCAGGCTTACTACTCCAACTTAAAATAGAAGGCAAGATGATCACATAAACCTCCTCAGCCAACGTATTGTCCCACTTAGGACATAACATAACCCATCTCAATAGGAATAGGCACAGAAACAAGTGTGTTCAAACACATGAGAACTTTTAAACCCTGGACAAAAACCAAAGGATGCCAACTCAACATTTTTTATAAAAATTGAAATGAAATTATCAGCACGTGGATGACATGAACTAAGATTAAAGTTCAACATTGAGTTAAATAAATTGGTCTACAAATAAAACTCATAATCGCTAACTTGACCGACCCAAACCAACATGGCATTTGTTAGAAAATTTCTGGTAGTTACCCAAAGAAAGATAACTTGCAAAATGCAAACAAGCAAGATCAAACTGACTGAACTCCAGAATTATGTACCATACATCCTTAAACAGTATGCATGTGATTTGAAAGACTTTTCATGCATCCATCATCACTTATTTTAAAATAATCATATTTATTATGAGATTATATACTTTCAAAATGGAAGTACAAATAAGAGGCAACAATTGGCTCACCTTAAAAATCAACATTAGTAAGCAAAAATAACCAGCTAAGAAGCATAGACACATGTACAAAGGTGTCGTGTCTGACCTGGACACGAAACTCATCATGTTAACTAATTCAAAGTGAAGAACTTAATTGCAACCCCTGGACATCCCAAGTACAATGAAAAGACTCATACAGAAATTCGATAAATCTAGATGCACTTAGCATCAGCCAAAAAAAGACATGGAAAAACATGCCAATTAGAAAGGTGTCAATTTACCGTATTAAGGGCTGCTTGATTAAGAATTTGCAATTATCAGCACCCTGTGAAGCTGTGCTGGTAGAAAATTCTGCAGCACAAAATTTTATGGGAAGTGATCACTATGAGCAATTTTTTATATTTTCTTGGATAAGTAATGACAGTAAGGAATTATACTTGAAACCCCCATGATAATTATACTATGTTTCTCTTCTAACAATTGAGAGTGCTAGAAAAGATGAAAAACAATTTGAAATTGCAGACCAGTATTCATGTTGCCTTGCCAAATCAATGGACTAGGCACTGGATTTACTGCTTTAAACAGTACAAAAATGCAGATTAAAAGATTGGCCTCTGGTGGATTTATGAAACCCCAAGCCCAAAAAGCCTTTAAGTGTAGCTCATACCCAAACCAGAACCAAACAAGTACAGGATGCAAACCAGAAAAATGCAAAATGCATTCTCAGTTTTACCTTGTATGCATCTGACTGAAGCAAAAAGTGCTTTCACCTTGTCTTCAATGGTATGTGAAGATAATGACACCAGTGCATCTCTGGATGTAGTTGAAGTCAAAGCTTTCGTAAGACTAGCACGAATGCCCTGTGGAAAAGATCCAGGTTAACATACAACTTCAAATTTTATGATTATTATTACTTGGTTTCATTTTTTTCCTATGACACATAACAACTATGTTTGAAGAGATGAAGAGACATTCATGTGGATGCAGACACAATATGTTTAGAGAGAGAGAAGAAAACTATCCAATCTAAATCCTAGAGGCAAATTTCGTTGAACATTAGGGCTTTGTCATCCTTCAGCAGTGGAATAGCAAACACACCATATTTTCCTGGTTCCTTTAAAGCAAAAGGAGAAAACAACAAGGTGGGCTCTTTCTAGGTGGGTTGCTTAAAGTGCCTGAGAAGAGAAGATTGGGGAAGACTGAAGAGCACCCGAGAAATAACTCTCATGCCATACCATGACTGCCAACTCATCAATACACCAACTATTCGATTCCAGTTCAATTCCAGGGTACTTGCAAGTGAAACTATGAGCATTTCCCACGAAGTGAACATGATGAAGGTCTCCAACCAGCGACTAAAACAGTATGCATGAGACATGCAACTGAAAACAACCTCTTTTAAATAAGTCAAGTCACAGGTATTGAGCGATCTCTTTACAACAAAACTCTGAAAAGGGGTGATAGCATCATATGAAAGTATCATGCAAAAGCTTAAGTGGCATAGACTGGCTGTTTCAACTTGGAAAAAAAAAAAAAAAACAAGGTAACTTGAGATTGGAAAAGGAAAATATTGTTGACAGAAAAATTTAAAAGCTCTTTTCTGGGTATCTCTAGGCCAAGCTTGTGAATATTTGAACACATCTTAGCTAGAACAAAAACATAGAAGTAACGAATGATAATAATAAAATTTGTATGCATCTTCGACTAATACCAAAGACAAACCTTTCTCCCAACCTCTCTCCAAGCCATTCATAATATGTCAAGCTCTGCACAACTTAAAGAAAAACAAAAGCCCACAAAAAGAACAGCAGGTTAAACTCAGCAGTAAATAATAGCTCTACTCAATCATAACAATTACAAAAATAATGCAGCGACAGAGCCATTTGAGAAAAATGCAAAATTTTAATCAAAATATTTGTCCATAGACCATTTCTTAACTCTGATTTGGAAGCCCAGGCACAACAAAATATTCATGTATAAGGTTAAGCACCTGATAAAGATTGTTGGAATATAAGAAAAAAGCATTTGCTATAGTGCTCTTACACCCATATTACGAGACATGAACATGAGATTGAACTGTCATCTTGCATATTACTTTTTTAACCAAGTAATAAAGAAGGCTAAGGGGGAAAGCCGACACAATACTGTGGTCTTTCATAGTCACGTTCATATAGGTACATATACATATTCTTGAAATACTACAAATAGATGCATTCTTATGCTATTTATGCAAATCTATATCTATACTACACTTAAATATCTCTAGAGGTGCAAAAATATTTTGATGACAGAATTATCCCATTAAAGTAAATGATGACAATAACATTCTTTATAACTCCAACAGAATGCTATAATGAAAATTAAAATATTTCTAATAACCCTTAGTAACCTAATATGTTAGAAATTTATGGTGAAGCATATCTTTGATGACAATAATTCCTGTCAATCTCATTTCGTTAACTACAAGAGTTTTAATCTGACCTAGGAATGCCTATATTTACTTTCTACACAAACAATTTCACTTGAGAGCATTCAAAAATATCTTTGTCTAAGTTTCTCAACCTCTACTGTTCACTCCATACAGTTTTACATTCAATGAAATGCAGAGGAAATGGGTTAAGGGCCGGTGGTTCAACTGTCAAATCAACCGGAATGGAACCGTTTATGTCATAATCAGTCATAATCTTCAAAAATCAAACAAAATAAAGAGTAATCCAAAGGGTTTTTTTTTCTTTTTGAAGTTTTATTGGAATTTTAGGTATTGAAATGCTCCATTGGCTTACCTATTAGTGTTCCTAAAATAAAACTCGAGTATAATCTAATGGTTCAAAAACCTTGTTCTGTTATTCCTAGAAATAGAGCCTGTTCCTGATCATGGATCAAAATTTCGTTTCGTTGCCAACGAAACAGCCGAAACATTTCGGTTTCCCCAGCCACCGAAGCGAAATACTGAAGAAATTCCGAAATTCCATGGGTTCGAACGAAACGGAGAAGTTTCTGTGTGTTTCGATGGAAACAACATGATGTGTCGACACACCAAAGCAAAAAAATTTCAAAAAGCCATCAAATCTGGGAAGAAACTGCAGAAAGAGGTAGAAGACAGAGTTAGACGACAAAGGAAAAGCCTTACCAGGTCAGCTGTCTAGTCCAGAGTCCAGGTACGCCTTCTTCCTGCTCTTCTTCTTGGCTTCAATCTTCTTCTCCCTCCTTGTCTCCCAAAATCTCTTTCTCTCTCTGTCTCTACTTCGATCTCTTCCCCCTTCGTGCGTCTCTCACTCTCTCTCTCTGTCTCTCGGTGCGGCAATCAGAAGCAAGAAAGGTGAGTGATTTATCGACTTATGTACTTAGGTTTATGTTTTATGTTAATTTATAATTAATTTATTTAAAAAAAACTTTGACCCTTTCAGTTAATGAGTAATATATATTATATCTATATATATAACATTATAAACTACAAATTTAATAAATATGAATATTATTGTATTATTACTTATTTGAATTAGAATGAAATATAGATTTTATATTAAAAAATATTTATAATTATATACATGCAATAGATAAACGTATTATCTTTTTTATTGAACTATTTAAATTTTAATTTATTAAAAAAACTCAATTTCTTTTAATAAAATCTCTTTCATTTGACATATTTGCTTATTTTATTGCTATTTTTGCATTTACATGGTCACTTACTAGTTACTACTTAATTATATTTTTATTTTGTAGTCCCAATAAATATATACCCTTAAACATGTTCTATTATTGTCATGTTAGCATTAAAATTATATATTAGTGAATATTAAGTTATGTTTTCAAATATTTCTTAATGTTTTTCATTTTTTTTCTTTGTTTCCATCATGTTTTCGAAATGTTTACTAAAAGTTTTAGCTCCCAAACCTACCAAAATGACCCAAGAAAACAAAATTTTAATCCTTGTTAAGAACTACCAGAATAAAAGTTATCTCAAACACTTGACAAATTGTGCATACCCACAATTGAGACAAAAATAAATAAATAAATAGTAACACTAATATGTATGCCTAAGTGTCACGAGCTAATAGATCGGGCATCACACAGTGATAGTGATGTGACCTGCCATTAATCAAACGCAGCGAAAATAATTCATGAGACGACTATGCACTAAACAATAATCCCGCCAACTCAAACATCGAGGCATAATGCTATACGCTTGCCCAAGATCCATCCATAAGCCCCGCACATCTTGTGAAGCTCCGCCTTTTGATGCTCAACCTTCCGACTCAACCCAAGTTATAGGCGATGGTAAGGCCAACTCTCGAATGCGCGCACGCTCGACAAGCAGTGTGCTTAGCGCCAAGTTCCTCTCGAGACACAAGTAAGGTGTCATGTATAACCGGACATGTGTGTGAGCAAAGAATCACCTATTAGGCACCACGCCTCCAACCTTAAAGTTTTCTAATGCTCGTGTCAAGGCAATTACCCGTAAGGATAGGCACAACCGAAGAACAACCTAGAAGCCACAACATAGTGCTCTGCGACGCCAATGCTAGTCATACCAAGTGGCCGTGTACACAAAATTGAACCTAACGTGTAAGTGCACACGAGGCACACAGCATGCAAGTGTGCACACCAATGGCTCAATCAGTCATGAGCATAAGCCCCACCATGACACATATGTGGCATAGCGGGTGTATACGTGACAACCTTTCGCCCCGACGAATGCCCAACATTTGCTCCTTTGGGCATAATGCCGCCCATGTAGCCCCTTGCTAGCATGAAGGCTGTGCCCACGTGCCACAACCGGCTCCCAAATTTCACCCACACCCTTGGGGGACTCACTTGAGTGTTGGACCTTTCGATAGTACCAAGAGGTGGTAGAGTCAACACTAGGCCCTCTCTTTATAATAGCCTTTTGAGCTTTTTCCAGCTTGACAGGAGGAAATATCATACCCCTTCGAGGAGTCATAATTCATAAATCTAATAAATATGAAAATACAAATTACAAAATTGTCATGCCACCACAAGCAACCAAACTCAAACATGCCCCACACCAAGTACCCCCGTGACTCTAGACGTGCCACAAGTGGCAACCTATGACACTAAGTAATGAACCAAAAAGAATTGAATCATGAATCAACAAAGTTTTCTTCTTATTTTGTTTTAGTGAAACCATAATTTTCTTTGAATCAATGGTTAGATTCAAACCATTAATTCAAGAAAGTAGGTCATACCCAATTCTAGATAACCCCCACCTAATTAGAGTGATATTGTCAATTTAAAGAACCCAAGTTCTATTTATCTAGATATGAATAACTCATTATCCCAATAAACAACAAATAAACAAAATTTTATATAAAAATAACTTAATCACAAACCATGAGAGAGAGATGATGATGGCTGAACTGAAGGGGATAATCAATGACTACAGCTATGAAGTGCGAAAAGACATGGGTGGTTAAGGCAATTGTGGCCGAAGGTGGGGAAAAAGGTCGCTAGTGGTTGTGGTTGGAGATGAAGGAGAGAACACGAGGAAGCAAAAAAGAGAAGGCTCAATTGATAGAGAGAACTAGAGAAATTAGGAAACAATGATAATATAGACTTTACTAAGTGTGTATTTCCAAGTTTAACCTAGAGGGAACTGTGAAATTTATCTACAATAAATAAAATAACTAATACACAAATATGATTACTTGATTGAAACTTCATGATAAATGACTTCTCGAGCAAAAATAATTTGAATATTAGATTCATAAGTAGGAGAATCAAGTGAAAATGAGCAAACATGTATGGATAATTTATAAAGAGAAAAAACACAACTGTACGATAATATATTTATCATATTTTCTGGTGTTTGGTAGCTGCATGGAAAAATTAAAAGATTTTCATCATTGTGACCTAGATGACCAATTTAATTGTGAATTGGTATAAGCATATCATGCATCATCCTTGAATCAAAGATCAATAACATTTAACCAACAATACCATATTTCAAGATACAACAACAAAGGAATGTGGTTTAGTTCACACACTTCATCGCAACCCACTAAGATGGTTGTTCTTGAAGGCCCATGGGAATGCCAAGGAGTCCATACAAGTCTAGAATCTTCTAGTACATTGTTGAGCATTCTAGCACATGAAAACTTTTTGGGGACATTCTAGAGCTTTCTACACAATTGTAGATAATGAGAAAGTATAAAAATATTCTAGAATGGGTGGGAGGCGTCCTTGGAAAGCTTCAATTACAAATATCTTAGATATTTACATATAATATTCTAGAGAGTTAATCTCCACTATCATCATCCATTGAGGAGGTAGACAACTACAAATAGGTTGAGCTAGTCATTTGTAAAGTATCCACAATTTCAAGCAATCAAAGCATTCTTCAAGTTCTCTCTAAGCTTTCTTGCTTACTTTGTGCTCTCTTGTTTTGAGCCTTTTCTTTCAATTCTTAAACTAAATGTTTGTTTATGTTTTCCATTTTTTCCTAGTTTCCATCATGTTTTTGAAACGTTTCCGAAAAGTTTCCGTTTTTGAGCTCATCAAAACGAAATTTTGATCCTTGTTCCTGATACTCATTAATCATTACCCACATAACAGGACAAAAAGAAATGCTCGAAATTCCATAAGTCGCAATGAACACACAGCTCTAGCTACAAGAACTAACACTCAATGGTTTAACACTTTAAGCCAAAAATGCTATTTTCTGCTTCAATGTTCCTAAAGCTAGAAATTACAAAAAAGCAATATGTTATCCTTCTAGCTATATCTACTACAAGTCTACAAGCACAATTTCATTGGAAACCTAACGCATTACTTCTCAAATTGAAAAGAGATGTCGGAACTAGAGAATGGTAGAACAGAACACTGAAAAACAAAAATCAGAGACAACAATTCAACACAATATCTACATATGTACACGTATATGTCTATGTATATATGTATATACATATAGAGAGAGAGATGGAGAGTGAGGCAGACCTGGGAAGAGGAGAACAATGGTGAAGCGATTGAGTTGAACTCTTAGCCCGCATTATTTAGGTTTCTTACCATGATATAAGGGCAATCTGAACCGGCTCATCCCTGGACAGATGTCCGGTTCTAAAGACAGTTCAAACAAATCTCACCAGCCACCAAGTTGAATGGTTTTCTCTTAGAGAGATTTTTTTTTTTTTTTAATAGCAACCAAGAGTAACATGTAAAATGATCCAATTTTTATGAGCACTTTAGAACTATTAAATACTCACTTATATATTCAAATGTCTTTGACGTGGAATGTCAATCCAAAGCACAAACATAGCCCTTAGATGTGAGCCTTAAAGTCCTAATTGCACCTACAGACATCATAGGATGATTTAAAAGGTGTTTTTTTTTTTTTTTAAAACCAGCTCGTGATCCTGTTTGGTTACAATTTCATTTCTATTTTCATTTTCATTTTTGTTTTCGTTTTTGTTTTCATTTTTAGTATTCTGGGAATAAAAAAAAACCTTCTTATTTTTTGTGTTCTCAAAACATTATTTTCATATCATTTTTATTTTTGTTTTTATTTTCATATAAAAACGATTTCGAAAACTTAAAAAAAACCTTTTTAAAGGTTCCGTGTTTTCTAAAAATTTTCAAAAAACCTTTTTACTAAATGAGGTATTGGTGAAAACATTTTCCTAAACTAGTTTGGTAAATACAATCATCAAATTTCTGAAGACAGAAAATAAAAAACAAGAACCGAAACCATGACACTTTGTTTGCTTCTAAAATTTGTTGAGGGAAAAAAAAAAGAAGTAAAGAAAAAAAAGGGAAATGACGAAAATAAATAGGTATTTCTAAAATTTTTATTTTCTCTTTGAATTACAACTAAAAGAAAGAACACCTAATTCTTTTTTTTTTTTCTTTTTCCATTTCTTTGGCCTCTATAAATCTTATCCAGTATAATTATTTTTGTCGTTTTATTTTTTACTCTATTTAGTTGAAACAATATGTTTAGTTCAAACACCTTTTTCATGTTTAAAAAAAAAATACATGCATACGTATATATATAATTCTAGTTTGTTAATTTTTATTTGCATACTTTTTTTTATTTTTTTTGATGGATAAAAATAATCAAAGAGCCATAGCTGAGGGTTGCATGGAATCTGGGACTTCTTCCAACCACACTTCTTCACCCATAATAGAAATTGCCAGTCAAGCTAGAGCATTAGAGACTTTATTCCTATCTCTCTTGACATGTAAACGCTGCCTAGATTTGAATATTTTGAACAAAGCTCTTGCCTCCTCAATTGGGTTTTTTCTGAAAATAAGTATTTTAGAAAAGCTTTTTTGCAAAATAATCAAAGGCAAAACGTTATTCCTAGAATAAGGTAAAACGCAATTTTGAATTCAATATTGGATTGCATTTTTTGGAGTGGAATAAAGGCGGAAAAAAACCCCAAGAAAACTCAGGTTGGACTTGCATTTTCTGCTTGTCCCCCCCCTGGGCGGCTGTCTATATTTTGTTTAATAACTAATTCTATATTCTTTCTATATTTTGTTTAAAATAATTAATTCTATATTTTATTTAAAATAAGATAGTTATTTTATTTATTCATGTTGGTAAAATAGTTTTATTTAAATGTATAAAATCAAAATTGTTTTAAGAGTTTAGTAAAAATAATAATGAGTAAAATAATGAAATTTAAAAATGTGTTAGTAATTAATTTAGTAAAAATAATAATGATTAAATAATTAAATTTAAAAATTTGTTAGTAATTAGTAATAAAATATTAGAATCGAAATTGTGGTAAGAGTTTAGTAAAAATAATAATGAGTACATAATTAAAATAATAATGAGTAAAATAATTAAATTTAAACATGTCTTAGTAATTAGTTTAGTAAAAATAATAATGAGTAAAATAATTAAATTTAAAAATGTGTTAGTAACTAGTTTAGTAAAAATAATAATGATTAAATAATTAAATTTAAAAATGTGTTAGTAATTAGTAATAAAATATTATAATTGAAATTTTGGTAAGAGTTTAGTAAAAATAATAATGAGTAAAATAATTAAAATAATAATGAGTAAAATAATTAAATTTTAATGTAGGCTCTTTTTATTTTAAAATTTTCATTCATGCATATTATTTTTTTTTCTTGCCTTTGAAAGTTTTACATAGACTCTTTTTATTTTAAAAATTTTTATTATATAATAGCCAAAAAAAACATAGAGAGTTTTTTTATGAAATTACATTTTTTGTGATTTCAAAAAATTCATAGAACCCCTAAATACCATAATTGTCTTAAATGAAAATAACAATTTGTAGCAATTAATTTTATTCACTAAGAAAATAACTATGCAAACCATAGTCTTAGCCCTAACCTTAAAAACAGAAATAAACTTTATGGACCATGTTTGTAACTAACACATTAGTTTGCCACCAACAGAGAGGCTACTAGGTAGATAGTTGACAAAGTTATTGTCGGCTTCTGCTTCTGAGAAGTTTGAAAGTTCTAGGTCAGAATCAGCAACGGATCTTCAATCATTTCTAGTATTCGTTGTGATGGATTAACACATTCTATTTTCGCTTGCTCTGTGAAGTGATACTTGTCTAATCTTCGTTACATTTGATCAATCTCGTATTGTAGCGCTGTGATGACCTTGCTAATAGGTGATCTCCTATGCCACAAGTTAGTTGAACGAGCCTTTGGGACACGGAGGTCATGCCATTGACAATACATTTCTTGCTCACGCCGTTTATCGAGTAAGTCTTCTCATAGGAATCTTACGCATTAGTTGTCCGTCATACCATGAGGTGGTCGTAAGGATGCATTGTCAATAAAGATGTGGCTGACTGGACTCATCGTATTCTACATAAAGATAGGTTTGTTACGAAAGTTATGTTTTTAGCCATACCATTTGTTACCGACTAGGTTCATGTATATACCCACCATATAGCATGGTCTTGATGATTGGGTTTCATTCATGTACACACCAATTTTGATTTTATACATTTAAATAAAATTATCTTACCAACATAAATAAATAAAATAACTATCTTACCAACAATTTTGATATTATAATATTTACTCATTATTATTTTTACTAAACTATTACAACAATTTTGATTTTATATATTTAAATAAAATTATCTTACCAACATAAATAAATAATCACGATAACCACGGCACAAATAATAACTACCTTACCAACATAAATAAATAAAATATTTTACCAATGAAATTGACTAACTGGTTCATTCTACAGAATAATGAAATTCTTTCCCGAAGTAGAAGGAGTAGTAAATATGGCTACAAATAAAATAATAGAGAGTTAATAATCTGTGAATTGTATTATAATATATATGTATATATATATATATATATATTTAACATTACTATTTTGATCTTGTTACCTTATTACAATGTAAAGAAAGGGCAGAGGAAGTGGCGGAGGAGAGCTGGGCCGAGGGAGTTGTTAGCAAAGAGGGAGTGGGGGAAGAGAAAGTGGGGGGGAGAAGAAAAGGGGGGCCGCTGCTGTGTGGGAGATGAAGAAGAGGGAGTGAGGGGAGGGAGTGAGGATGAAGAAGAGGGAGTGAAGCAAGCGTAGAAATTATAAGAGAGAGAAAACGCAACTCACAAAACTGGCATCTCGTCAGGCTCCTTTGCAAGGTTTGTAGTACCGTGGTATAAAATGCAATTCAAGGTTGTATTTTCGAAGAAAATGCAACTCAAAATTATGTTTTATCTTATTATGGTAATTACCTTTTACAGTTGATTATTTTAGAAAAAAAAAGTTTTTAAAACTACTTATTTTGAGAAAAAACCCTCCTCAATCAAATGACCCTCCGCAGATAAATCAACAGCTGATGTAGAGATAGACATTCAATTTCTCTCTGATTTTCTTACAATAATATCTCCTTTACAGTCTCTAACAACTATCCCAACCCCTTCACCCTGATTTGTTCTAAAAACTGCTCCATCAAAGTTCACTTTATACCATCCCTCTGTAGGAGGAGGCCACCTAACGACTGGAGAAGGACTGCTTTGACTTTCAGAGCTTTCCATGACTTGCTAATAATCATTAATGTATTTTGCTGCGAAGGAATCAGCTCGCCATGTGCCTTGTGCTTTCCTCCATTCATGAAATTGTTCCAACAAGTCCATATACACCAAACTACAGTAAAAAAAAAAAAAAAAAAAGACAATTTTCTTGGCATCAGCCTCTTGACATATCTTCATGGTCCAAGTCATGAAGTCATCTAGCCCCATTGCTTCAAGCTTGATGCCTAATGAGCAAGCCAATCAAGTAAGTCTGTCAGTCTTACAATCTCTTAGGCAGTGGCCAACTCTACAGAAACTTTCCTCCTGAATAAGTTATTCTTAGTTAGGAGAATGTTCAAGCATGCTTTCCATGTAAACACCTTCACTTTGCTGGGCATTTTTGCATTCCAAAGGGAACTCCAGAAACAAGCACAATAACTTTCATTTGAACTAGAGACTTTATTTTGATCCACCTTCTTTAATTCTACTGCAAGATAATAGACGGACCGAACAGTAAAAGTTCCATTGCAAGAGTAATTCCAAATAAGTAGATCTTGAGGTAAAGATGGAGCATTTGCATACTTGATCATATCTCAATCGGATTCAACTTGAATTATGCAAGTTAGATACTCTAAATTGTGCTCTTTTTTTTTTTTTTTCTTTTTTTTTATGACAGAAGAATCTCACACTAAAATTGTTGATCCATTATGCCAGCTCGTATATTTTTGTGCTGGACATGATGTTTGGGTTCAAGCCCAAAATCTAACGGATTTGATCAGGAAAAAAAATAAAAGAGAAATGAAATTACTTGTATATTCATTTATTTGCAGGTAATTAAATAAAAATTAAACTTCTTTGACAATTACATATATATTTATTTTTTTCATTTTTCTAACTTAGACAAATAAAAGAGATGAATTTAATTTCTTTCATTTTGTTTTTCTTTCCTATTGTTTCCCTTTCACTTACCTTTCTCTTTACAAATCCAACATTCAAAATCCAAGCAAATTCGTCCATTATTCAACTATTGATTTGGTTGCCAATGACTAACAAGTGACAAACATATAGAATGGTAGTTGTCAGTTGTCATTCGGCTCATTCCCATGGCCCCATGACAACTGTTGCAGGTGATTGCATGCAAGAAAAGGAAAGTTTAAGAAGAATAAAAAAGGAATTTATCCAATTTTGAATTTATAAAGGGAGAAGAAAGTATTTTTATTTTTCTTTTATTTTTCTTTGTCTTGAATAAATTTAAAATCTAAACATATTATTAATATACCAACTAAGTGGACCCTTTAGCATCTTTTAACTTTTAAGGACTTATGGTTGCATTAATGAATTTTTCCTATTTTTAATTGATTATTATATAATTTATGAATGAGTTTATTCAAGTTTTTTTAACCCATAAATACTCATTATTCAATTGACTACATGCCACCTTTCCCGGGCTGTCCTTTTACACTTGAGTACAAACTTCTTCTTTTTTTTATTTACTCAATATAATTAAAATATTTATTTCCATAATTATTTATATTTGCCACTTGGCAAGGAGGGTGCACGTGCTGCCAACCCAAAATGTGTTGGTCCTCACGTGATACCTAGATAATCCACCACAAACTGTTCACACATTTAAAATTTTGAAAAACTCTAATGGTCAACTGATCAAAAAGGGGATTTTAGACCTTGTAATTAATTCTAACTTTTGTAGTCAACAATTAGCAGCTTAGTGTCTATTTAGCAACAATGCAACATGATTAGCATAATTGTGAAAGAGAAACAAAATGGTTCGATTTCTCGTGATTAATTCCGAAAAAATGCACGCTATATAGCTTGGATTAAACTCATCGATGCCACAAAAAGTCATGAGATACTCCGATTAATTTTTTTAAATGCTTATTATTTTCACCAAATTGTTATGTGACTTGGTGTGGGCCATAGCTTAATTACTTACTCTATATAAAAATGAAAAAACTTGGATTGCAAAAACAGAGAGGAAATTAATTTTGTGCATGAATGATTACTAGAAGATTGACCATAGCTTACAAGAGGAGTTTTAATTAAAAGACTACCAAAACAAGTTTTATTAGGGACCACTAACCAAAGCCATAAGCAACTTGAATTGCTTAAACAGACGGGCGAACATTGTGCATGAATGTCTACTACAAATTTGCCACGACTTAGGGGCCTTCAATGAAATAGATGCCAAAACCAAATTTACTTAGTGCACGTTTGGATATAGTTTTTTAATGGGCATGTGACTTTCGTTTTTTTGATTTCTTTACTAACTTTTTCATTTGCCTTTTAAAGTTAGTAAAAAAATCAGAAATCAAAAGTCAAAAACCTGTAAAAAGCTGCATCAATCGATCATTAATAACATGTTTCGAACTTGGAAAAGGAGAGCGAAGGGAAAGGAAGAGAAAGAGTAAATGAAAGAAAAATATTTTCCTTTTCTTTTTAGCTTTGCAAAGAAAATAAAAGGAGATAGAGAGAGAGATTATTTTTTTTCTTACTTTTCCAGTTTTCCTTTCCTTTCCCTTTCCTTTCTCTCCTATCAGCTTGTTTGGAACTTAGGGGAGGGAAGGGCAGGGAAAGGAAAGGAAGGAGAAAATGAGAGAAAAATAGTTTTTCTTTCTTGTTTGGTTTTGCAAATAAAATGGAAAGAAAGTGGAAAGAAGGAAAAGAAAGAGAGAGATTGATTTAAAAAAATTTCTCATTTTTCCCTTCTCTTTTCCTCCTTTTTCCTTCTCTTTCATTTCCTTTCCCTCCCAGGTAAAATCAAACGGTGATTTTTCTTTCCTGTCCCTTTTCTTCCTCAAGTTCTAAACAGAGCATAGATAAAATCAAATAAGAAAAAAAAATAAAACACAAAATTTTTCTTCCTTTCTCTTCTATACCTCAACTTCCAAAAAGGCTGAAAAATTAATAAAAAAGCTAAAAATTAAATGCAAAAAATCCACAAGAGAAAAATAATATTCAAATAAAATTATTAGGACCACTTTATCAAACCCAAAATTGATAATCATTGAGCACCGCATGTCAGCATGTCTTTATCACCAGAGTCTCTTGCCAGCAAGGGATAAGTGGGCATATCATTGTATGCAACTTTATGAGGCGAATAATTCTGTTAAATTGTCATACCACAGAGAAAATTATTCAATACTCTTGTCACTCTTACGTATGCTCTCACACATACAGTAAGTGCCTGATAAGTGAGTTAGGAATACGTTCACCAAGCCCATATGAAAAGAGAAACTCACTATATTTACGGGAGGAAGGATAAAAACAAGTTGATGTTTTAAGAGTACTAAATAATATTTTCATGCTATGACTCTCAAATGCTTTGCGACGAAAAAAAGTAATTTGCCATCAAACAATCATAAAAAGAAAAAAAAAATTTAGGTGTAGTGCCATGCACGTAAACGGTTTTTGTAGTCAATAAAAGCAAATTTGTGTGAGCATGCTCTCTTATTATGAGGGTTCTTCAAAGCAAAAAAAAAAACCCAACATTGCAAAAGATGTTTGGAGCAATATTTAGAGATGAATTTTTAGAAGCACATGTTTTTTTTTTTTTTTGTAAAATTGATTAATATTTTTAGTTGGATCAACTTTTTTTGTGGGTTTTCTTGTTAAGTTATTTTTACTTAGTTTTTAATATTGATTTTCGGCAAGAAAAAGGGGCCAAATTTTAAATTAAAAGCCGATAATAAAAGGTAAAAAAACTAATGTTGGTTAAAAAAAATTCACAAAAAAAATTAAATAACAAATGATAATACTTGTAAAAAAAGTTGGAGAATATCCATTTTTTTTATCTTTTTATTGTATTTTAATAAAAAAGAAAAATTACTTTAAAATTTTTGTCAAACGATTAAGGCTCTAAATGAACCGAGTCAAATCGAGTAGTAAGTTAATTAAGTTTGGCTTAAAGACTTACTGGATAATGAGTTTCAAAATTTGTTTAAGTTTAGGTTGTTTTATATTTTTATTTGATCTCAAATAAAGTTCAATCGAGGTGACCACAAGCTGAATGTAAGTTGCTTAGTTTTTTTAACATAGTATTACAGTGCATATAGACTTATCGAGCCTAGTTCATAAATTTAATGAGATACAAAATGTGTTTTAGCTTTATTTTTTGGGGTAATTACAATAACACACGTTGAAATATAATTTAGTATCACAAAACCTTCCTAAACTCTAAAACGTAACACATTCACTTCTAAATCATAAATTTATATCAATTAACACCTTTATTAGCAATCCATTGCGAAAATAATAAAAAATTATTATGTGACTTGAACATATTTACAAAAATAGTGTTTTATAACTAAATTAATCTTTTTTTTATAATAATTACCTAATGAATGGAATTTTTTTAAAATGACATATAATTATAGGCACAATTCAATGGATAGTTTAGTTATTAGCAAGTATTACAAAAAGATAAAGTCAATTTAGGTATAAAATTATGTTTTTGTGAATATATGCATGTCATGGAACAAATTATTATCTACTATCTTAATATATTGCTAATAATAGAGGGTGGGCGCACGCAATGCATGTGCAACTCCTTACAGCAGTTACAGAGATATGAGGAGAAAAAAAAAACTGATATTCAGTTGAAGAAAAAATTTAAATGGTCAAAATTACCCTTAACCGAAAAGGAAAACAAATCTGTAAAATTAAGAAAAGTTTGAAGGATATTTTTGGTAAGTGAAAGAGATAAACAGCTTCAAGGGAGCAACTTTTATATATATTACTAATATATTGTTAACAAAAGTGGTTAATTAATATAAGTTAACAATTCAGAAGGTATAATATGTTGCATTTTAAAGTTTAGAAAAGTTAAGCGATACTGACTTACTGAGTCATAGTTTATGTGGTGTTGTAGTAACTATCCTTACTTTTTTTTAAGTAACGAGCTGACTCTCGATGAATTGGTCATAGTTATCGGAAAACTCGTTTTGGAAGGAGAAATGTGTTTCTTCGAAAATGCTTTTTCGATACCGGTATGAAACTCATTTGAAAATTTTAAAAAAATATTAAGGAAATGTTTGAAAAATATTTAAGAATATTTAACGAAAACTCTTAAGAAACTTAGGAAAAACGCTTCAAAAATTTAAAATATTAATTTTTATACATATTTTTTTCTCTTAAATTCTAACTATATATCTTTAAAAAATACTCACGCAAGTTTTTATTAAGTTTCTTGCTAAATTTTTTTTTTTCGTTTTTCGCTTTTCGTTTCTCTTATATTTTTTGTTTATATTCTTTATTTTTGTTTTTCCTAACATTCCGCTTCTTTTTTCTATTTTGTTGACTATGTAACTGGCCCACCAAAAAGAGCTCAACTCAGCCCTCGATTCCCGACCACGAAGTTTCCGAACCGCAATAATAACCCACAAAACACACACATAATATACAAAACAGAGGATTGAAGACGATTGTTGCATCGCGACGATTTGTAGTCTCGGTGCCTTCACGTCAGAAAGGGAAAGATGCTTTATTTGTCACCAGCACTGCCGCAGCAGCACCCTACTCATGTCCATCTTTAATAAAGTGAACTCCGTGGCTCTGTTTGTTTCTTGCGAAAATTAGATTAATAATTGGGTTAGTTAAACTTTATTTCATTATAATTTAAATTAAAATTAAATAACTCTTTTATAGTTTAAAAATAAATATATAATTTAAATTTATTTATAAAATAAAAAAAATTATTAAATTTAACAAAAATTTGGTCATTAGGATATCTTTATCATTTTATCTCTCTAAATTACAATATTAAAAAAGCAATTTGATCATTTTATGTTAAAATAAAAGGTTGTCTTTCGATGGTCTTTTTTATTTTATTTCACCAAATCATATTTTTGACATTCCAATTTAGATATGTAAAATAACAAAAATATCCCTATGATAAAATTTTCGTTAAATCTAACAGTTTTTATGCATTTTACAAATAAGTCTAAATCACAATAAATTATGTATTCACTTTTAAATCACAAGAAATTATCTGATTTTGACTTAAACCATAAAAGGATAAAGTGTAATTACCTTTTTAATAATTTAGTGTTTGACTTTGTTTCGTATATAATTGAAATATAAAATTGGGTATAAGAAATTAAGAGAGGAGTTTTTTTTTTTGGTATACAAATTATTTAATCTGGAGGTAAAACCCTTATTTTATCTCACAAAACAAACGCTACTTGAGTTGAAATAATTATTTTTGGTTCATCAAAAGAAATTACAAAGAGGCCTGAAGCGGAAAAGGAGAATGGAGGTAGGGGTTAGAATCTTAGTTGGTGAGCAGGAGGGGCAAGTGTCCGATCACTGAGCCATCCTTCTTGCTAAGGTGAAATAATTTGTGTGAGATTATTGTAGAGAATTTAGTAAGTTGAGCAAACTCAAGTAATTGGTTTTTTAAGCTTTGACTTAAAAAATGTAGTAAATTTAGAAATGTGTTTGATTTTTAGTTTGTTTATCTTTCAAGTAAGTACGAGCGGTTTGATTGTTTATAGAGCTTGGGAGTGTATATAGGAAATTAATGAGTTTTAAATGAGTTCAAGCTTAACTTGTTTATACAATAAGTTGATTTTGAACAATTTTTAACATGCTGAATATGAGTCGTGTTCAAGTAATTTGATTTATTTTACAAACTTATTTATGATTAGATATAAAGTCTTATTAATTAAAAAAATATATTAAATAAATAAACGAAACACAAACTAGACAATTCTCAAACAAAGAATTTTAGAAAGACTTTTTGAAAAGTTTCTTTATATATATGGATAGTGAAAAGGCAAATCTAAAAAGAGTTAACTTAATTCAAGTTTACAAAAAAAAAAAAAAAAAACTTTATGCAATTCTAGCATTATGGTTATTTATAATTTTCATATTCTAAAATGCCAGAATTTCATTTATTTTTTTAAATATCTTTTACACTTGTACAATCCCTCTTGGACTCTCTCTCCCTCTCTCTGTCTCTCCTCTGTAACTGAGAACTAGCAGTCAAATTGATCCTCCCTCTCTCTCTAACCATCTCCAACCAACGAAGTTAACGAACTGACCAAGCCATGTCCAACAATGCAGAAGAAGAAGCTCTAAATCAACCACTCCTCCCTCAGTCCCTGCGCCGATCAGCCTCCAACGCCACCTCTCAGGTGGCCATCGTTGGCTCCAACCTCTGCCCCATCGAAAGCCTCGACTACGAGTCCGTCTCTTCCTCTCTCTCTACATGCATCTATATATACATATGTATGTAGATGTAGTTCTGTCTGTGATTTACAATTGAGTCGCTGATTTAGTTGATTTGGTTGTTTTTGTGAATTTGAAGGATTATAGAGAACGATTTCTTCAAGCAAGACTGGCGGAGTCGGAGCAAGATCCAGATATGCCAGTACATATTCATGAAGTGGACGCTCTGTTTCCTTATCGGACTCATTGTGAGCTTGGTTGGGTTCACCAACAACCTCCTCGTTGAGAACATCGCCGGCGAGAAATTCGTGGTCACCTCAAACATGATGTTTGCTAGACGGTTGACACTACTTCAGAGAACTGTGAAAATTTGTTTTTATTTAGTGTGTAACTGTGGATTGTATGCTGAATCACTGATTGAATTTGTGAAATTTTTGGTGTATAGGTATATGGTGGCGTTTATTGTTTTTACTGCTGTTAATTTCGTGCTCACCTTGTTCTCGAGTGCAATCACGGCGTTTATATCACCGGAGGCTGCTGGTTCGGGGATCCCGGAAGTGAAAGCCTACTTGAATGGTGTGGACGCGCCGGGAATATTTTCTCTTCGGACTCTGATTGTTAAGGTAATATTGGGTTGCTGGGGGTTGGATTCAATTGCATGTCTTGTTTTTGAATGTTCGCCTCCTTTATGAAGATAATTGGTATTTGTTTGGCTAGATTCTTGAGTTGTGATGCCCTTGTGTTCGCCTAACACGGGATGAGAAATTTGGGCTACAGAGATGCATTAGATGATTTGGGTGACACTTGAAACATAAATTTTGGTCCTATTTGGCATGTAACCATAAGGAGTAGGCTTATTTGTGGCCTGGGTCTTGTTTTGAGGCTTATATAGTAAAGAATACCTTAATCAACAGAAAAGAGCAGAAATGGGAAATGCCAAATATAAGGGAAATATGAACTGGGTTATTAGCTATGTAGATTGGATAGGAAATCAGAAGCTAAACATCAACTGAAATTTTGGTTAAACGATTGGAAGCTATGCAACCGTAAATTTGCAATAGATCTAAAATGCTAGGATAATAAGTCAAACTTTTAGGAAATCTTACTTTGGTATTTAGGCAAAAGGAATAGGAAGCTCAAGGAGAGTATGCAGGAAACAAAGTAATATTTTAAGGTTAGCTAGTCATAAATAGAGCCTGAGGTTAATTTGTAGAGGTGTTTAAATCTACGGGATCTGGTTTGACAATAGACAGATTCTTTGTATGCACACTCCACAAAATTAATTTGTACAGGCGTTTAAGATCTGATTTCAAAATAGACAGATTCTTTGTACAACATGCTCCTCAAGAGGAAGAACCCCTTGCTTGGTGTATTAACAATTTAACGTATCCCTACAAGTATAGATTATGCAGGGTGATAACTTAACCAAGGTAATGATGGTGGCTCTGATGTGCATAATGTGGTGCATTCAGAGGGAGCAGAATTTGCAGACGTTTGAGGGTGTTGCCTTGGTAGTACATAAATTAAAATCAATTTTGCTTGAATACTTTTCATTTTTGGATGTTAGGATTCAGGACAATTTTTTGAATTCTTTTTTGCTTTCATAGATTTTATAGGTCCTGGGAGATGGGGTATAGGTATTCTTTGGATATAGTTCAGGCGCCCCTTTTGGCTTCTTTTGTAAATAATGCATATTACTCATAAAAAAGTCCCGACAAATATAATATCTGCTCTTTTTTTTACCTCTTTTCTTCTTGATATTTATTTTCATTCTTATTAATTAATGAACTAATTTTTGGGGGGGAGCGGTGGAGTTTTCGTAATATAACCTTCATACAAGTTGAGGAGTTCATCATCCCTACTTTCTCACATCAATAGGTTGATGAGAGGCAGGTTACAAGCCTTCATACTCCTGTAGGGGAAGGGAAATGTTCTCTTTTATAGACAGCTTTCTTATCAGCTTGTTTTTAGATATGATATCTCTGTTACATCCGCAGATGTTTATGCATATGTGTAATGGAAAACATAACCATGGGAAGATGTTTTTTTTCCCATTTTTTCTTGAATTTCTAGTATACAATGTGGACTATTGGGCAGATTTGTTTTTCTCTCTGAATATATGAATGCCTCCCTCCATGCCTTGTTCTCAATCAAATGTATAAAAAGTTATATATACCTCTATTGAAGTTTTCTATGGACATTAATGCAGTTTTGCTAAAGATATATTAGTTGATGCTTACATTTCTTTGTCTCATGTTAATAGAAACACAATATCTTTTGGGACTAAATACACCGGTGGTCCTTATAATTTGTCTGTTGTGTCAATTTGGTCCCCGTAGTTTCGGCTATAACAAATTTATCCCTTAATTTTATATTTGGTTTCTAATAGGTCCAATTGATAATAGGAGTTAAAATTTGGACGGAAAAATTCAGCGAGGCACATGGCAATATTATGAAGTTAATTGACAATTTTGCCCTTATATGGGCCAACTTAATTTTATTTTTACATAAATACATATATACATATTATACATACATAACTACTCTTCTATCTTCTCTATCTCTCTCTCTGCCAAGTCTCTCTACTAAAGGAGTTTGGGCAATCTGTTCACACTTGGCAAGGGTATAAAGACGTGGGTATCCCTTCATAACAGCTTGCTGGGCAAGGAGGATCCACTGCCTAAACCTTGTGTTGATAAAATCCTTGGGTATAATTATGAAGAGTTGCATTAGATGCTTTATGCTTTCATACTTATGTCCGAGTAGATTTGGGTTACTGTTTAAAATTTTGTTAAATTTTAACGGATACTCCTATTTAAATGGTTGCATTTCTGAATTAAAAATAGAAACTAAGGCAGAAAGAGGGCAGGTATAGAATAGAGAGAAAAACAAAGATTTATTAAGAACTTAAGAGACCCAATAGAGAGAGAAAGAAGCTGTTGATACTGTAAAAATAGAGAAGAGAAAAAGAAATGGAAGAAAGAAAGAAAAGGTGGACACTGAAGTGGTGGGTGATGGCGTAATATTCTGTTGATTTGCATTCTGACTTCTTTCGTTTGACAATATGGGTGAACAAATGGGTTTGAACATATCACTTGAAATTTCGATGGCTCTGATTATTCTCACCTGTAGGCTATAATCCTGTCAAGATAAATTTTTTAAAGCCCACTTTCTACAACCAGTGAATGGTTTCTTTTGATTTGCAAGTTAGATTATTGTGCTTACACGGTACAGTGTGAGAAATGTGGGTGATGGGTTGTTGAAATGGAGAAGGTAAATGCAAGAGGGAGAACCGAAATGTAGTAGGTGAAGGGAGAGGGTGGTCGGACATTTAGTTGGTGGCGTGGAGTTTCTTGAGAGAGAAAGAAGTTGAAGATCAAGTGAGATAGAGAGAGAAGGAAGAGGTGGGCTGTAGGTGGTTCATGGCAGCTCATGATCTGAGTTGGAGAAGATGGTGAACTTGGATGACAGTGGCTGGGGGTAAGGAAGAGTCTCCTTTGCTGTTTGGGTGGAGCACATTTACCATTATGTCCCTCATGTGTGCCCCACTTGTGCAGCTTGTGCCTCTTTCCATCAAAATTTTCAACTCTGTTATCAATTGGACCAATTAAAAACTAAATTTAAAATTAAAGGGTAATTTTGTTGCAATTGAAACTATGAGGACCAAACTGGCACTAGGGACTACCTATAAGGACCACTAGTGTATTTTACCTTATCTTTTAATCCATAAGAATAACATGAATGTTCTGGTTAGAAACTTAGATTCTTATATTGATGTTGATTTATTGTACAGATTGTTGGTAGCATTACCGCCGTGTCATCATCTCTTCATATTGGAAAGGCAGGGCCCATGGTGCATACTGGTGCATGCGTTGCTGCATTAATGGGTCAGGGTGGGTCAAAGAGATATGGGATGACATGGAGATGGTTACGGTATTTCAAGAATGATCGAGACCGACGAGATCTTGTAACATGTGGATCAGCTGCTGGAATAGCTGCTGCTTTTCGTGCCCCAGTTGGTGGTGTGTTGTTTGCTCTTGAAGAAATGGCATCATGGTACTGTTAACCTAACTATTTGCATTGTTTTTCGTTTTGGTGGTCTCAGTTTTCT